>VZTO01009078.1:2396-25465 GCA_013400615.1 Syrrhaptes paradoxus | reverse complement strand
TCTTTTGTACTTTCCTTTTAGTGTCTTCTCAATCTACGAGCTACTCCAGGGAGGAAAAACTGCTTTAAACTCCTTTTTAAAGAATCAATAACATATCTACTTCTTTCCTTTTTTTAGGTTGTTCTGGTGCTTGAGGAAAAATATTTTTTGAGGAGCAATTCAAAAGACTATTCTGTCTTTCTGATGTGCAAGACACAACTCATCCAGCAGAGAGACACAGTGTCAAAATGAACGCTGTCTAAACAGTAGCTCTGCTTGATCTTACATGAGAAAAAGCTTAAAAATATTTTCCTAAAACTCTGGAAGTTATACTTCCTCAATGGTATACAAATCCATGTATTGATTTCAAGTTGCAGTCATAAAATAAGGGACTGACAGGGTCCAAATGACAGTGGAGCCTCACGTATAGAAGAAGACCCCAGACTGCATTTTTGGCTTTTTTTTCTTTTTAAAGTCCTTTTTTAAAAAAAGGACTGCAATGCTTCACAGGGGGCCTGCTACAAAACTTCCAGTAAGCTCTTCTTTTGTCACCAAGAGAACATTTCCTACTCACTCTTCATGGACTGCAAAATTAATTTCTACTGAATTAATATTTATTTACCTCTGTTTTGTTGCATCCTGGTCTAATTTAAGCAATGCTTCTTTAAAGGAGTGTCACTGGGGAAGAACTTCTTTGTTTCTGAGCTTCAGCAGTTGCAGTGCACGTTTAGTATCTAAGCTGTATAATAATGACAACTGGACTCACTGTAGGACAAAAATGGAACATCAGCATGTATGTTGTGCAGACCAAATGTAAAGGTTAAACAAAGATCTGGATTTCTGAATGTTGAAAAGGTGTCTATGACAGCTTTTAATTAATTTAATTTCAGTCAACTCCATTAATTAATTTTAATTCAAATTAAATCCTTCCTGGAGAGACCCACTCTGGCTAGTGGGTAGCAATGGCAATGCTGCAATACAGGCCTACAAGAGCAATTAAAGTATTTCTGCCATTTGATGTGAATCTCCTATGATCACAAATATAAGTGCACTGGTTTGGGCTGGGGAAGAGTTAATTTTCTTCATAGTAGCCAGTATGGTTTTATGTTTTGCATTTTTGCTGAAAATAGTGTTGATAANGCTGAACACCTGCCTGCCCATGGGAAGCAGTGAATTAATTCCTTCCTTGTTTTGCTTTGCCTGCGTGTAGAGCTTTTGCTTTACCTATTAATCTGTCTTTATCTCAACCCACATTTTCTCACACTTACCATTTCAATTCTCTCTCCCATCCTGCTCAGGGGGAGTGAGTAACTGACTGTGTGGTGCTTATTGCCTGCTGAGGTTAAACCATTACAATAATAATATAAAACCTTTTCATCAGATCTAGCCCCCTGAACTGTTGATGCTTACATAAGAATGGACCACCCCATACGGTCACCAAATAAAAATCATCACTTTCAAGGCAAAATTCTTCTTCTATTTATGGAGATTTTTAATATGGATTAGATGAATCCTGTCCTAAACCAGGCTATTTCTCCCCATCAATTATGGATAGATGGTGGTTTGTCCACTTGTAGTAGGTAGATGACAGGTGAGACAAATCCTAATACAATAACCTTTTTTTTGTTTGTGCACTTAAGCTAAGCAATTTAGGAATGTTCATTAGTTCCCAAGTCTAGGATACACCAGTTCCACCACTTTTAAGCTCTTGAAAGACAAAACGTGGTTCACCTTCTAGAAGGCAACCAAAGGACATCCACCCAGATCAGGATAATCTTTGCCTTCTCTCCTTCCCTCTCTGTACACAGCAAATTGATGTACAGACTGAATAAACAAATTTTGTTTTAGATACATGTAACAACAATAAACTAGTACACGCAGCAGAGGTAATGAATGAGGATTCACATGCTACATAACAAAGTGCAAAATCCCCCACTGTTCTTGATGTAGTTCTTCACAACTTCTTTGAAAGACTAAAATAAATAACTTCATTTCTGGTTTTGTATTTATATCATAATTAACAATTTATACAATTAAAAAGATTTTTTAATTAAAAAAGTTTTTATTATGTAAGTACTTAGAAAGATTCAACTGCAAATGTTCTTGAAAGTTTAAATTAGATTTTATTGCTATTTCTATAAAACTGACTGTAACTAATGAACTTTGCTTCATAAAAGCTATTTGACTTTGTATTTAACCCACTGCTTATCCATCCCTGTGTTTATTAGTATTTAAAAAAAAAGTTAAAAAAATACAGAAAAACATTAAGATTTTTTTTTTCTTGGAAAAAAAAATTACAAGCTTATTTTGGTTTGTTTTTCTATTTTTCTAAGAATAAGTAGTATTCAAGGAGAAATTAGTAGATGGTATTATATTTGAAATAATATTTAGATGATTACAACATTCAAGATGAAATGACAGATGCCCAATATTTTTTCCTGTGGAAACAAACAAGAAGATTAAAAGCTGCTCTCTAATATATAACATCAGATATTACTGCAGTTTTTGGCCCTTGGAGGCATATACACTTCTCCTGGGACAAGTGCATTAAAATTCCAATTTGGCAACTTAATAACAAACTTGTTGCCATGTCTTTTAAAGAGCTGACTGAAAAAAGTTAGTTCAAAGAGAGGTATTTATTAGCATTTCTACCATTATTAGGACTGTAAAGTCTGAGGAACAAATCATTTTGAATAGTTTTCTAACACAAAGCTAAACGAAAAAAATCACAAAGAATTATAAAGCTATTTTTATTATGTAATCACTCAGAATTCTGTTTACTTTGATGACTTTATGCCAATCTGAGATTTCAGCTCAAGATAAAATAGAGTTTTTATGAAAAGCACAAATGCTTCCTACACCCTTTGAATAACTCTGTCATAGGCTGTGAGAGTTTGAAATGTCTACTAAGATAGTCTGACAAATTATATTAGAATTCTGTCTTAATTATGCAGACATTTTTTTCCAAAAATTTGGAGCAATGTTTTAGTGTTCTACATGTTTAATCCTGAAATAATTTTTTTACTTTCTTAAATCACTGTGAAAAAGATGAGTCAATTCTCCCCCATAATGCCTAATTATTGACATTGTAATTAATACTAGATGTCATAAAAAGTTATAGTCTTGCTGAAATAAATACCCTCCCATATATATGCTCATTTATTTCCCTTTTTATAATATGCTGTGTGAACTCTTGTTACTTTCTACATTTTTTAGTTCATGTGCACTTTAAAGTTTTTATTATGTCCAGAAATAAAAATGCTGAAGTGGTTAGAAATTACAGTCTTGAGAACATATGACAAAAATTCTGCAAAGCATTCAGCAAGTCAGTTCCAATTAGCCTTGTGTAAGGTCTGAATTGCACCTCACAGTAAATAGCATTGGCTATTTATTTCTAGTAGAGTCCATGCTGCTCAGAAATCTTGTTTGGCTTCATGAAAGACTCCCAGAGAGTTTGTTTCTCACAGGCCATTAGGCTACGTAATAAATAAATAAATAATAATAATAAAAGGGGGGGACTTGACCTGTGCTGTTGTTTGTAGCTGATATAATATATATTACTGCAAGATTAGAGGCATTTTTACGTAGATGAGAATAAGTGTCATCAATCTATTAAGCTGGCAATCTCAGAGTTGCACAAATGGCAGGATAAAGAATGAGGTGCCTGTCGTATGCATTAGTAATCTTCAGTGTTGTTGTTTTTTTTCCTCAAGAATTCCTAAACCTCTAAAAAATTACTCTCACAACAAAACATGAAAGTGACAATGTTTCCTTCTGTTAAATATATGTTACTGTCTATTTATTTCTGAGAATTAAATTGTCAGTGTTTCAAGTGACAAGATTCTGGTTCAAAAAAAGAAAATAAAACAACTGCTAGACTACTACAGCCACTGTTCATGATCTGCAGAACTGAGTGGACATACAGAGATACATGAATTATTTTATTACTATTCTAACAACATTTTACTGTTTTCTGAGACTGTTACAGATTTTCTGTAATAAATTTTGCTCACATATAGGAGCATACAATTGAGTTAAGTTACTGAAGGCAAAAGCTAAGAACAAAGAGAAAGAAAGCAAACATATTTTTGGCAGCTCCATCACTGTTGACAAATCATGCGTTAACTCCATATTTCTATTTCCTAACTCTAAGCACTTCTTTATCAAGCTGAAAGGAAGGGTAAAGATGGAGCTGATCACTCCATCTTGTAAGCAGCACTCCTGGCTTGTGCCCTGGTGATCACAGACATGCTGGCTGAAGTAGAAGGTCAGATGTGAAGCCATAAGGGTTAAACAGTAAGAGTGGCTCCTGGGCAGCATATGTGAGCAATAGAGAAGAGTAGATTGGCTTGATCACCAGTCAATCTCAAATGCTTCTGTATATATCAGATGCTTTCTGTGCTAGCTCAGGATAGACCTGGGAAGGGAATGCATGATCATGTAATTGTCCTTCCAGGCTTGATACTATAGCCACTTGTTCAATGGACAAATGCCAGTACCTAGAGAGAGGGGAAGAGCTGTTCAATCTTGATGATCCTGCTCTGGGAAGGATTTCCAAGGTAATGGCTCTCTGGAATGCTTTTTTGTATCCCCAAGCAGCCAGATGCTACTCCCCATGCTCAACTCACACTTGACAGCAGTTTTCTATTCTCTGCTGGTACTGCCCAAACTAGAGCTTTTTGTTAACACATTTAAATCTGACAAGACTCCATAAAAATCACTGTGAGTTTTCACATGTAAATAGCGTTTCCACATAGGAAAAGGAAGAGAGAGAGGAAAAGAAGAAAGGATTGAAATCCGCCAGGTCCAAGCCCAGCACAAGGGAGCTTGACTCCACTCACCACAGAACTTAAAGTGTAATCCTCACTTCATTCATATGAAAAAGTAACACCCCACCCCCTTTTTCCACTCACTCTCTCACTCTTTCTTTCTCTTCTCCTAACACCCTAGAGACTTATGTCTTTAGCCAATCATCCTTGCTGTAAGTTTCTTTAAACTGTAACTGGATCATCTCACAGTTCTAGGACATCCCCTATGTCAGAGATCCCTGGGGATATATCTCCTATATGATGAAACTGAGTGTTGATAAATTACCAAAGGACTGATCAAAGGTATAATTCTTTTTCTGTAGAACAAATCCTGTTTTACCAGCAAGTATTTTTTAGCAACTCTGTAATAAAAATGTGTATGCCTGTACATTAATCTTGCTGTATTTTATTTTCTGTCAAATTAGACTCTGAATACATGAATATCACAATGTGTGTGTGTGTTTGGATCTTAGCCTGCACACTTGTCACCCACTACATCAGATAACTCAAATGTCTGGGCACCATTTCAATTACTTTCCACAAAACTTTTGTATTTCTGCACTCTCTCTGATAGTACATGTTGTTCACACGCAAAAGTCTGCAAAAGTCACACATAGCAATGCCAACATTTAGTAGAAGTATGCATCTTTCTTACATGTTTAACAGAAATCTCAGACAAAAATAAACCTATGAGTTTCTATTTTCATGAGAACCTTTTAAAAGCATCCCTCTTTTAACTGGTAACATGATTGATGGGTGCCGACTAAGAAACACATGAAACATAAGAAGAAATACATGATGACAAGCATTCTTTGCACACTTCCTTGCTGCATTCTCAGCATCCCCTCTAGCTAAATACATGGACTAGCTAAAGGCAGCTGGTCAAGAGACTTGTGAAACACCCTTAATTCTGGAACTCAGCAAGAACAATATGTGCGCATATTATTAGGAAGAGGGAGTTTTATCAGTAATTGCTCTTCTTTACTGAGCACTGAGTAATTGCTGCAGAAACAAGCTCAGAGGCTAGCCCTAGCTCAAATAGTCACTTTTCAGTGCATTTCTGCAATTATTTTCAAATGTTCATATTTGCCAATTCTAAAAGAGTACTGATAACTTCATTTTTCATTTCTTTTCTTTTTTTTTAGAGGATGATTATTTTTAAAAGATACATTTCTGCATAGAATTGCCCAGTGTAAAAGTGTTCAGGCAATTGTTATAAAGTCCTTCAGTAACAAAAATGTTCAGATGCTTATGGCCTTGC
This sequence comes from Syrrhaptes paradoxus, assembly GCA_013400615.1. Taxonomy (NCBI): domain Eukaryota; kingdom Metazoa; phylum Chordata; class Aves; order Pterocliformes; family Pteroclidae; genus Syrrhaptes; species Syrrhaptes paradoxus. The sequence goes on along the minus strand of VZTO01009078.1, from coordinate 19,417 downwards.
ATATTTGAAAGAGCATGTCCATCTAGCACTGGCTGCTACATGAGCCTGCTGAAAGTGAAGTATTTCCACCTGTCACTGAACTCCTGTTCTCTCAGCTGCCCTGGGCAGCCCAGTCCCACCCTGTCTTTTGCTTATGGGGAATTCCAAAAAAAGAATGCAGTCAGACTAACCCAGTTTTCATAATCATATCATTGTTACACACAGAAACTTTGTCTACCTGAGTTGCCTGTTGGTGAAAATCTTCAAAGGAAAGAAAGGTCATTTTGACAATTGCTTTAAGATGTGCCCTCCATAAAAGTTACATCCTCTCTCCAGTGCTGCTGTAGGATGCACATTTTTTTTTTTAATTCACCTGCAGGAAAATGCACTCATGACAGAGGCATAAACAAATTCAAAATAAATAAATAGAAAAAAACCCAAAAAACAAACCCCAAAATTTTGCAGTTTGGCAAAACCTTACAATTAGGCAACTTCAGATATTTTATTAGTACAACTGTCTACACTATACTACCAAAGTACTAAGCATGAGTGTGTTTAGGGACCAGAAACTTTAGAAAAATCCAAACTAAGATAATATATGCAAACCTCCTTCGACTACAGCCTTTCCAAATTCCTCTCATTTTATTTGTCTCTTGTTCATTATAATAGCGACTATTAAAAGTACTAGTGGTTGAGGTTGTTTGCAACAGCAAGAAAAAGCAGAAACCATTGAAAACAGAACAAAGTGATTTAGCAACAAAGTTTAGTGTTACTGGCTGCATCATTAAAGTCGCAAAGTAATTTTGCACAATCTGCTGAGTACGCCTTATTTTGTGAGGCATCAAATATTACATTGGTTATAAAGTCCATCACCTCCAGCAATTTCTCACTGCTTCCATTTTTAATTGTTATAGTCAGCTGTACAGAGGTATCATGACATTTAACAAAACCTCTTTGTTTGCCCTCTGCAATGTGTGGCTGTAATGAAGTAAGATAATACACTAACAGGCCTTGATTGCTGACAGTCCTCATCTGGGACCCTCACCTGTGTGTCCAGGAGTGACATTCAAACCCCTCAGGCTCATGCTCCTAGATTAGACCTCAGTTATTGTAGGTGAGCCCTGTTGAATGGATAAAAATTTTCATAAGTTGGCTTGTGTGTGTTACTATATGTGTACAGATAGCTAATTAGGAAATACACATTGTCTCTTTTCAGCAACATTTGTTTTTTCATGCAGTTTGTTTTTCTTTAAAATGCTTCCTTTCCTAATGCAAAATAACCCAGCAATGACAAAATGCATGAAAAAGTTAACTCCAGTATTCTTCAAGTTATTACTTTAGTGGCTATTAGGAACAATTATGAAATTTTAACTATTCTTCAGAATTCATTTTACATGGCATAACCAAAAAAAGAAAAGGTTACAGACACAATTCATAGTGTAATGTAAGTCTAAATAGCAATCATAAAGATAGGTCTCTAACTAATGGCAAGAAAAACTTTCAGTCACAGAAATCTTGGCATGAGGAATGCAGCTCAGAGTTGGTAAATGATCTTAGAATGGTCAGCTGACACTACCAAACTGGAATTAGATCTACTGTCAATACAATCAGAATTATGGTACATAATTAGAAATAAAACTCAAACAAATTTTTGAAATTCTAGGTCTCTGACTCTTTAATATCATCCCTGATTGGCTATTACTGACTATTTTGTGTGTGTGTGTGTGTGTACCTTGACAGCTGTTCTCTGTTTTTCTGACTTCAGTGGAAGCAGAAACAGAATTTTATCTCCTGTGCATTTTATGGTCACGGAGTTTTGTTCTTAAACTTCACATAAGAAAAAACTTCATTACAAAAAATAATTTTTTTTTCAGTATGTAGGATATTTTTAGTTCCCAAATAGCTACTAAAAGTATAAAAGCCAAACATAATCATCATCCTCCCCACCAGTGGTTCCCAGGTTCCAGTGGATACATCGTTAACATTGTTTCAAGGAATTATGTTAATGAGACATTTTGAACACATGCAGGAGGATGAATTTTAAGGTCTTTTGTGGGGACTTTTTCACTGAAGATCTTTCAAGCACAGGAGAATATAAAACACTGGCTCTGACCTGTATCACAGCATGACAGATATGAAGATACTTAATTCAGATTTGTGTTGACTTACTCAGCACTTAACTTGCGGTGGAGGACTATTCGTGCAGTTTTGCAGAGACTGCAAACTGACTGTCTCCAATGACTCGTGGTGTCTCAAAACATTACAGTTGTAGATAAGAAAATGGCCAGGAATGCACCAAAGGCCTTACTAACAATGGACTCAATCGTTGAGGCTCTGATAAGGCGGAGCCTCGGAGCCTCCCTGATGTCCGGNATATGGCAACACCTTGTAAGTTTTATGCCAGCTTCTTTTGGGGCTGTTGTAGCAGGTTTTCTGTAGGTTGTTTATTTTAATACTGAAAAGTGATTGCAAGTGTTGTGAGCGGCTGCAGGTTTCTTAGTATTGTTGGAAATTATGCTGAAGATTTGGTGTTGCTGGCTGTTGGTAGCGTTGTCATGAATTGTCTTTACCAATTAATTTGTTTTCTTTTATAATCCTGTTAAGTTTAATGCCAGCTCCTTTCAGGGGCTTGTTTAGTAGGTTTTCACGTAGATTGCTTATTTTGGTGGTGCTTATTACTAACCCTAGTGATATCGGTAATTGTGCTATTCTTACCCCATTACTATGAGATTTTGTGTTATTAGTGGATGGTAAAATACTCATGGATTGTCTTTACCAAGCGATTTTCTTTTTCCCTTGACTCTGTTGTATACCCCACATTTTCCCTTTTCCCTAAACAATTATACGCATTAAAACTATAAGCCAATATGCAATTCTTTGGTGTCGTTTTACCTTAATTTGCCCCAAGGGAATGTATATATAGAACCCCCACGAACCCCACTCGTCCCACCCAGGGTGGTTCTATGAGCTGGGTCGTGACACTTGCCTATCATATGTAATTTATTATACCAGAGAATTTCTTATAGATGCTTAAGATCAGAATTTTACCTTAGAATCAAATAACTGTAGAAAATAAATTCCATAAACTCCCATTTGTTACTTAATAATTTCCCTAAAGCCTTAATTTTAAGTATGTTTTTGACAGTTTAATAGACTGAGTGATGAAAAATAAAAAAAAAAAGGTTAAAAACCCCTCAAATAGCAAAAAATACTTGAGTTTGATGCGTGCTATGGATCAAAAATAGGACAACCAAAAGCTGTAGCTGCTTTACTTAACCAACTAAATTTTATACTAATGAAGTTCTAATCTGACTGATTAGGTAATCAATTTCCTTAAAAAAACAAGTTAATCTTTATTTTCAGTAATGGATAACGAATTCTTAAACCCTTTGCCTGCACTGAGGACTATTTCCTTAAAGAAAAGACTTGCATCTTAAAGGAAAAATAAGAAATATATCCAAATAACCTTCACAGGACAGAGCCTAATCTGTCTCATGGAAAAAAAAAAAAAGTAAATGGCAGAGTAATGGCAAAGTGTGATTCCTTATACAGAAATTGTTCTGTAAATCAGCTGGGGTTCTTTACTGATGAGGACTGGGTTTTTTTTTTTTTTTTTTTTTAGGTTTTTTTGGTTTTTTTAATGCCAACAAGACTATAATATTCAAAAAGGTCAAAAAGATCCAATGCCTTATCTGGACTCTTTACATTCAATGTGGATATTAGTTAAATAAATCAATGTCTGTGCTCATATACATACAAGTCAATTCTACACCATTCTTGAGTTCAGTAATAATCAAGGCAATGAAAATCTGTTGATATGTTGATTTGTTTTGGGGAACCAAGCCTACATTAAATGTTAAGGTTTGATTTGGTTATTGTTCTTGATACTTATGCAAAATACTTCAATTTATTTTGGGGGATTTTTAGTGTTTTGTTTTAATTTTGGAGGGACAGTGATAATTTTCTTAATAATACAATGTACTATGATATCAGTACAATAGCAAACTGAATATCATGACTTTGAATTAAAATTAAAATAAAAAAATAAAAAGGATGAAATTTAATTTTATTCTAACAGGAGCAAGATTTACACTCAGAATTTTCTGAACTTGTTTTTGTAGCTGTCTCTCCCTGTTTCCTTCATGTGAAACTGACAATTCATACATCTATTGCAAAGCTCAGTTTAAAACAAGACCAATAACTAATACATCATTTTAGATAGTGAGAAAAATTGGCCAAACAGCCAAAATAATAGATTGCAAAAATGCATGGTGTCTGAAAGATAAGCTGATTAATACAAATCTTTCATTTCTATTTGTGCTAACAGAAGCAGCTAATCTCAGTAGAGATTAATATTTTTTACAAGTTTAAGAACACTCTTGTTACCTCCCTTATTTGCATAGTGTTTTACCTCAGGTTCAGACAGACATATATAAAATCTTCTAAAATTACTTTGCTTCTCTGTCATAACAGATGTTGACAAATCATTTTACTCCAATTTTTTTGTTCGAATTCGACAAAGTGAGTTGGTTGAACTGTGCATTGATATTAACTGAAACTAATGATGCAAAACAAAACCAGGTAAAATTAGCAATAACCTTTCAAAATACTAAAAAGTATAAACAACACAAAACCCCCAAAAAACTACGTAAAACTCTGAAACATGTGACTGTAATGTGGACTAAAACTTCTGCATGTTACATTGCAAGGTCTACATGAACTGTATTCCAAAGGGATACAAACTTAAAAAAACATATTAGAAACTAATATAGATTAAGGATATTGTGACACATCCAGCAGCAAGTGAAACAAAATGAATTGAAATGCCGAAAAACAATCCTTTCTACTGAAACTGAGTTTTTTCAACAAAATAAATTGCAAAAGAGCATGACAAATTAAAAGTGTTTATAATAGTAAAAATAATCCTGGGGGTTTTTTTATGGGTATAAATATTGATTACATATAATATACAGTTATTTGTTACTATTTCTTGGCCATTGATAGTGGGTTCAGAATGCAACTGCATGGCACTAGTACCAGTGGTAGCGAAGAACTGGTAGTATTCACAATGCAAAGGCTTTGTTTCTCTCAAGAAAAGTTTCCCTGAAAAGTCAAGTCAGTGTTAGAAGCAATTGGAGCTATAGGTACAGATTTGCAGCAGGCAGACCTTTTCTAATAACTAGTTAAAACTGCCATCTTTCATGGATTGGGATAATGTCAAACCTGAACCAACTGAAAGGAAGTTAATTTTTCCTGACTTCCAATAGAGCTTCCTTGAAGCCAGAATTCCAAAAATCTGTGCCAGGACAGGCAGACAATGGTGTTTAGCTTAGAGACATACTTAGTTCTCAATATAAGTGTCTAGTCTGCTGTAACTAGAATGATTCTGAGTTAGTGCATGCTGTTTTGGGACCTAGCTGGGTTAGAAGTTCTCATCTTCTAATTCCCTTGTTTGCAAGAAAAAGGGAATTCAGATGGTTATTTTTTTCAAGTTTGATGTGGATTTCTGCACAGCCAAACAATTTCAGCAGTCAGCCCTACAGGATCCCATGTAACTAAGAAACATCCCAGAATTAAATGGAGAAGTAGCCTATAAAAAGATTGCAATAGTCAAAAATCAACATGGGAATACCTTAAAATCAACATGGGAATACCTTAATTAATGTGTTATCTGCTTGTCCACTTATTTACTATGAAAGAAATTTGAATTTCAGGTTACTGCAAAATAAGCTGAAATTAGAAGCAATGCAGAATGTGTCAATCCTAGCTCTATTCCATCATACAGAATAACCTTTTAACATTTATTCAATACGTTTCCACTGCTTTAGGTGATACTGTAAGAGAGAAATTAATAGACCTTCACAGAGATTCAACTGTTTGTTTATCTAATTTTAATCTAACCAATTGCCTTCCTCCAAATAATATAGCATAAATAAGATTTCAGCAAGGCCTTTTGATATGAACGTCAAAGAAATTTCTACTCTATGAAAAAACTAGCTGAAAAACTGAAAACTTCTACAGCGTATCAACTTGTAAAATTTTCAAATATTCGTTACATGTGAATATTTATCAGTGTTATTTTATATTCAACACTCAATAATAAGTAAGGTAGATGTATTTGTTTAAACAATTATAGTTTATAGTTACAAATTTAATTAGGAAGGATTATTTGCACAGCAGTTCATTTGCATAATGTAATCTATTTTATACCAGTCCAAATTCCCTTGGTATAAAACAGAACAGAAAATTTGTATTTTTATTATACTATTTTTGATGTTAATCAAGGCAACATTCCAGATACAAGAAGGTAAACAAAATACCCATGTGAAACTAATTTTCTAGTGTAACATATTTTTTTTTTAATTAAAAAGATACAATGGAATTAGCCTTTTCTCCAACAATGGCAGTATTAATTGCAGTAATCCTGCACTTTGGTCACACCAACCCCCTGCAATGCTACAGGCTTGGGGGTGAGTGGCTGGAAAGCTGCCCAGCAGAGAGGGACCTAGGGGTGCTGGTCGACAGCCAGCTGAACATGAGTCAGCAGTGTGCCCAGGTGGCCAAGAAGGGCAACAGCATCCTGGCCTGCATCAAAAATAGTGTGACCAGCAGGACTAGGGAAGTGATTGTGCCCCTGTACTCAGCCCTGGTGAGGCCGCACCTTGAATCCTGTGTTCAGTTTTGGGCCCCTCACCACAAGAAGGACATTGAGGTGCTGGAGCAGGTCCAGAGAAGGGCAACAAAGCTGGTGAAGGGTCTGGAGCACAGGTCTTACGAGGAGCAGCTGAGGGAGCTGGGGCTGTTTAGTCTAGAGAAGAGGAGGCTGAGAGGAGACCTTATCACTCTCTACAACTACCTGAAAGGAGGTTGTAGTGAGGTGGGCACTGGCCTCTTCTCTAAAGTAACAAGTGATAGGACAAGAGGAAATGGCCTCAAGTTGCACCAGGGGAGGTTTAGGCTGGATATTAGAAAAAATATCTTCACTGAAAGAGTGATCGGGCATTGGAACAGGCTGCCCAGGGAGGTGGTGGAGTCACCATCCCTGGAGGTGTTCAAGAAACGTGTAGATATGGTACTTAGGGACATGGTTTAGTAGGTTAGGTGGTGTTGGGTTGACAGTTAGACTTGATGATCCTTGAGGTCTTTTTCCAACCTTTTTGATTCTATGATTCTATTAATTATAACTTTTATGCCACTATGCCTGCATGTTCAGTTACAGTATTAACCTTCATTCAATGTCTCCTCTGTAACATGTCTCTCATTAGTAGCAGTAGTGACTTCTTTCAACATCATTCCTTTTGCAAAACACATAAATTAGATACCGTACCCCTGCTATACACTTGTAGTTCAATAATTATGAGAATCAAAGAATCACACAGTGGTTGAGGTTGGAAGGGATCTCTAAAGGTCATCTTCTTCAGTCCTCCTGCTCAAACAGGGCCACCTAGAGCTGGTTGCCCAGGATAACGTCCAGGTAGCTTTTTGAGATCTCCAAGCATGGAGAATCCACAACCTCCCTAAGTAACCTGAGCTGGTGCCCAGTCACTCTCACAATAAAAAACTTTCTTGATGCTCAGACAGAGCCTCCTCTGTTTCAGTTTGTGCCCATTGTCTCTGGTCCTGGTACTGGGCACCACTGAAAATAGTCTGGCTCTGTCATCTTCATATCTTCTCATTGGATATTTATGCACCTGCATGACAGCACCTTAAGCCTTTTCTCCAGGCTAAACAGTCCCAGCTCTCTCAGCCTTACCTCATATGTGACATGCTCCAGTTCCCTTGATCATCTCAGTGGCCCTTCACTGGACTCTGTCCAGTAGCTTCGTATCTCTCTTGTACTGATAAACCCAGTGGAAGAAACAAATCTGAGACTTATCCTAACAGTTATTCAGAATAAATAAAATTATTTGTTAAAGGAAGATACAATCTCATAGGCTTAAGTAAAGTCTAAACAAGATGTCAGATAAAAGCAGAATTTCAGTGTACTTCAGGGATAGAAATGAGATTCCCCTGACAAATCTACAAGCAGTGTCTGAGGCAGCCTTTCCAATAGCATCAGAAACTTCTACAGTACAGTAATGAAAGAAGACCATGGCACAACACTTCCCTCTTTGTTGGGATTTCTACCTTGGTGGATATGTATCACTTTTGGAGTCCGCAAACCATGTTTCCACCATTGTCCCTACTTTATGGTGTGATGCAGGTAGTTTCAGCAAGGTTTACTGCCATAGAAATGTTAGCGGGGTTACTCTGTCTTCAGCAAATTTCTTACTCAATGTAAGGATACCATAATTATTTGTTACAAATTTCTAAAGTTACAGTTCTGACTCGGGGGATCACAAGGCTTACCCAATAGTAATTTACTTTGAGAGGACATTTCAAAGACTGGCATTTCATATAACAAATGCCTTAATAATTTTGTGAAATGTAGTAAACAGAAGGAAAACAACTTTTTTTAATCTCTGATGTTACTGTTCTTTATTATGTGATATAAGCCTTCCTTTTGATTAGAACACCAAAGGGATGGGTTTCTCAGCAGTACAGTTCAGTTTTGTTATGTATACCTGATAGCAAGCTTCCAGACTCTCAAAGTATCTATATTTCTCTTTTTTTGTTCATTCATTTGTTATTTTTTCTGAGACTGCTCCAAGCATGGCAAGCTCTAGTTACTGGTTGAAGTCCTTAAGGAAACTTCACATCCTATGAAGGTGAGAAACACAAATACAGTGAGAGAATTCTGTAACTACATCTCTTAACTTTTAAACTGTGAATATTCAATCTCTTTGTATGGACATTAGAATGGAAAGTGGAGTCCTACTATGTTTCTTGCCCTTGCTCTCATAAGATTATCAAGGTGCTTGAATCAATTCTCTGCTACTGCAAAGGAAGAAGCTTTATGCCTCTGTTTCTTCTTACCCTCCTGCATTCCCCGGTATCTTGTTCCCCTCCCCTCCCCTCCTCTTTTTTTTTTTTTTTTTTTTTTTTTTTTTTCTTTTTTTTTTTTTTTTTTTTTTTTTTTTTTTTTTTTTTTTTTTTTTTTTTTTTTTTTTTTTTTTTTTTTTGCCAGAGCTGGCACTTACTTGACTGCATAGCAAGTTGATTTAACTCACTAGCTTGTCAGAAAACTATTTTCTGTTTCACTTGCCAGCTTGCCAGACTGGTAAGTGGAAATGATGTAGTGTGTGGTCAGGCAAGGAGAAGGATGGGCAAGACTCTAGTAGGAGCCTTGCTTGTACCAGCAGCATATCCCTTTTTTGGAGCACAGAGCCACTCTGTCAGCACAACCCATCTCATGTAAGTCCGTTACGGGTCACCATCTGCTATCCTCCTTTCAAAAAGAAACCGTCTTTCAAATCTTTCCCATCAGTGTGGTTTCCAGTCCCGCTTCTTTCCTTAACTTCTCTTTTACACAGCTAATTCATTGATCTTATTTGGAGTTTGCTGGTTTGTAGATTAATACTTTCAATGGGCTCTGACTGGTCTGTCATTACTAGCACTTCTCTCAAATGCCATATAGCCTGGCATAAACTCATTAAGATTTGATTACTTTTTTTCCAGGATAATTTGTCAGTCTCCAGCTAACAAGGAACTCGGCATGAAAGGTGGAGCTCATCAAGACAGTTATAATCAAAAGTATTAATGAAATATGAAGAACTCCATTTGGACTAAATTTCTACATAACTTTATATAAACATTAAATCAGCTACCCTTTATGAGCTACCCTTTTCTTCTCTGAATACTATTAGAACTCCTCTTCTGCCTGTATACTAATGTCATGCACATCCCATATAGTTCTCACATTTACCTTAGCTCTTAGCTTAGGGTCTTAGCTCTTTCAACTTTCCATCTATATTAGATGAATACAATGAATAGCTATAAATATCTGCATTACTGCTTAACATTACAGCCTAACACTTCTTGGGCTTCCAGAATGGTGTACATAAGGTAAATATGATTCTATTTACTATGCTTACTGCATTGAGAAGAATCTTCCTGAAATGCATAAACATACTGTAAATGACAAACAGCAATATTACAGTTACAGAGGAGAACTGACTGATGAACACTTGTAAAAGCCTTAAAAATAATTAAGAATGGAGAAGGTATCACTGTCAGGCTCAAATATCAGTCTCGTGTTCCCCAAGGCCACTGAATCATCCTTTACCTTACTCCAAGTAAGTATATCAGCAAGTGGAAAGAAAAGTTCTGGCATAACTGGTTATAATGTCTTTTCTCTCACTCATTCAGTGTCTCGAAAGTTATCCAGTTGTTCCCTCCTGTCAACATTTAAGTGTTCCTCTAATACAGGTACATAAATAGCATCTGAAACAGGAATGAAAAATATTCTCATTGACATTTGTATAATGAACCATTATGAAGACAGTGATAGACAAACTATCATCTCACTTACAGAGATTCCTGTGTTTTAACACTTAACAATATATAGCTGTTCAGTATTTGCCTACAGCAATTTTTTGCTGTGATATTAATTTCTCTCTTTGCCCTAGGAGGACTTTTTGCATCTATTTTTTTTTTTTCAGAATAATTGTTCTCAGAAGTACCATGGATTAAGACTGCCCACTAGTGTTAGTTTCTGTGTCTTAGAGCTTTTTTATTCTTTTTCAGTAACAGACTATGAAAACATACTGTAGTCGTACAGAAAACATTGAAAGGAACAAAAGCAGAAAGATTGTCTTCATTACAGTTTGAGCAAAACATGGTTTTGAATTAAAGCTTCTGGTCTTCCCTTACACTGTAAATGTTAACCTATGGAAGAAGAGTATACACTTTGAATAATGAATAAGTCTGTAAATCTGTTCTCTGCCTAATAATTGCTTTCATGCTTTTTGGGATCTGAAGATAAATTGTGACTTTGCATCTACTGGTATCCAAAACATTACATCTAGTTTAGATGCATAACAAAAAAATCTCAGAATAACTTAAATAGGGTATTTTCATATGTACATTAGTTGGCATAATGAGTTTTGGAAAGCAAAGAAATCAGTCATGCAATTCTCTTTATTTTCATTTCCATTCTGCTAAGAAGAAATAAAGCACATTGGTGGGTACAATCTCTTACTATAATTTGAAAAGCATCATTTAGTACTTCTGTTACAAGAAATGCAACATTTATATAAATTGTGATGTATGAAGTTAGCCTCTAAAGAAGTGAGGAAGAATGAACTACCAGGGAATCAAGTTAAATAATAATTCCACAGCAGCAAATAAAAATGNCATCCCTAGAATGAACTAGATTATTTGTATATGGATAGGAATAATTGACTAAAAGCCAAGAGTTTATTATTTGGAAATACCATTGACCAGTAGTGATCTAATAGTCATGATATGAGTACTGTGCTCATAGAAGACTTTATTTCCCTATTATCATCCTTTTAAAAGACAATTTAAGTTTCCATAACTAGATTTAAAGAGTGTTTTTACAACTAGTATATCAGACAAAATGAAGTCTTTCTGAGATAAAAGTGAAGGTGTGTCTAAAAAAAAAATAGTTNCTTCTCTGAATACTATTAGAACTCCTCTTCTGCCTGTATACTAATGTCATGCACATCCCATATAGTTCTCACATTTACCTTAGCTCTTAGCTTAGGGTCTTAGCTCTTTCAACTTTCCATCTATATTAGATGAATACAATGAATAGCTATAAATATCTGCATTACTGCTTAACATTACAGCCTAACACTTCTTGGGCTTCCAGAATGGTGTACATAAGGTAAATATGATTCTATTTACTATGCTTACTGCATTGAGAAGAATCTTCCTGAAATGCATAAACATACTGTAAATGACAAACAGCAATATTACAGTTACAGAGGAGAACTGACTGATGAACACTTGTAAAAGCCTTAAAAATAATTAAGAATGGAGAAGGTATCACTGTCAGCCTCAAATATCAGTCTTGTGTTCCCCAAGGCCACTGAATCATCCTTTACCTTACTCCAAGTAAGTATATCAGCAAGTGGAAAGAAAAGTTCTGGCATAACTGGTTATAATGTCTTTTCTCTCACTCATTCAGTGTCTCGAAAGTTATCCAGTTGTTCCCTCCTGTCAACATTTAAGTGTTCCTCTAATACAGGTACATAAATAGCATCTGAAACAGGAATGAAAAATATTCTCATTGACATTTGTATAATGAACCATTATGAAGACAGTGATAGACAAACTATCATCTCACTTACAGAGATTCCTGTGTTTTAACACTTAACAATATATAGCTGTTCAGTATTTGCCTACAGCAATTTTTTGCTGTGATATTAATTTCTCTCTTTGCCCTAGGAGGACTTTTTGCATCTATTTTTTTTTTTTCAGAATAATTGTTCTCAGAAGTACCATGGATTAAGACTGCCCACTAGTGTTAGTTTCTGTGTCTTAGAGCTTTTTTATTCTTTTTCAGTAACAGACTATGAAAACATACTGTAGTCGTACAGAAAACATTGAAAGGAACAAAAGCAGAAAGATTGTCTTCATTACAGTTTGAGCAAAACATGGTTTTGAATTAAAGCTTCTGGTCTTCCCTTACACTGTAAATGTTAACCTATGGAAGAAGAGTATACACTTTGAATAATGAATAAGTCTGTAAATCTGTTCTCTGCCTAATAATTGCTTTCATGCTTTTTGGGATCTGAAGATAAATTGTGACTTTGCATCTACTGGTATCCAAAACATTACATCTAGTTTAGATGCATAACAAAAAAAATCTCAGAATAACTTAAATAGGGTATTTTCATATGTACATTAGTTGGCATAATGAGTTTTGGAAAGCAAAGAAATCAGTCATGCAATTCTCTTTATTTTCATTTCCATTCTGCTAAGAAGAAATAAAGCACATTGGTGGGTACAATCTCTTACTATAATTTGAAAAGCATCATTTAGTACTTCTGTTACAAGAAATGCAACATTTATATAAATTGTGATGTATGAAGTTAGCCTCTAAAGAAGTGAGGAAGAATGAACTACCAGGGAATCAAGTTAAATAATAATTCCACAGCAGCAAATAAAAATGACAGCTTTTTTTTTTTAAAAAAAGGCAAATATTTTCTATTGAATGTGCTTGTCTGAACATATCACAAGACATTAACATTTTTGCTCTCCCAACTGCAGATTTAAAACGTAAGGAAATTTCTGCCATACTGAATGACATGTGTATGCCACTCTCAATTATATCAACAGGAGTGGTACCAGAATATTTAAGTTGGGAATTGGCCCTACACTGTGAAATATACCTGACCTGGTTATGCACATTAGGAAAAAGAACTTTTTTTAAGGTAAATTCACTTCGATGGACATAGGACTGGGTATGACTAACTTAACTATTTAAAAATGGAGTACTATATCATATCATTCTAGACAAGCATTGTAGAATTATTACAAGAGAAAAAAAAGAGCACACTCAATAGTTCTGACGTTGATGAGATGTAGCAAGGCAGACAATGGGAACTCCACCATTGTTATGAAATTAATATTATCGTTCTCCAGAAAAGGAGGAAAAAACCAACTATGACTGGCAGATAGAAAATATTTCATTATAATTTAACAAATGCCTGGTAAGGATCAGGCANCTCATAGAAGACTTTATTTCCCTATTATCATCCTTTTAAAAGACAATTTAAGTTTCCATAACTAGATTTAAAGAGTGTTTTTTACAACTAGTATATCAGACAAAATGAAGTCTTTCTGAGATAAAAGTGAAGGTGTGTCTGAAAGAAAAATAGTTTAATATGAATAGAAAGTAAATGGTAAAATCCTTAGTTTAGAATTCAACTCAACTCTATAATATCTGCCTGGAATGATATACTTTCAGAAACTTCTCAAAGTTCTCTTTACAAATCTCCTCTGAACAAGAAATGGAGGGCAAAGGGGAATAGTGCATTACAGCTACTATGAATGGTAGAACATTGTAAACAGTAGCAGAAGCTTGACCAGTGTTAGCCTGTAGAGAGACGCAACAGGAGTGGGTCTGTGGAGTGAAAATGGTGATGTTTTGGACATACAACCTCTATAATGTATGTTTTAGGGATACAATTTGGATAAGTTCTATCCTGAACTCATTAATTCAGCATTATCTAATTTGATGCAAAAAAACCCCACCACCTGAAAATCTTATAAATAAAGGGAAGCACTAAATTACAGGACATATATCATTCTGACCTTGTCTTAAAATATATTAGGTCACCTTAAACTCTGTAAATGCTGGGCTCAAGATTGTCCCAGTGCACTCAGTAGCCTATAAATAATATGGAGCTATTCCTCAGTTTGGTTAACTGGCTGGTCAATAAAGTGGACAAAAGCAGATATTGCAAAACTATTAAGTCATCATTTAACTGTATATTTCCTGTATACATCTGAGCCTTAAATGAACATGTGTTATGTTTTTCATCTGTTTTCTTCCTGAGATGACAATGATTTCTTCCCATTATTTTAAAATAAGAATATGCATACATTGAAAAATATTTATAAGAGCAGACAAATAAATGCAAACAGCCTGACAAGTGAATATAAAATCTTGTGTCATAACTTCAGACATTTTGAAATATATTTCAACTAGTTTTGGGGTGTTTTTAATCATCTAGTTCTCTGAAGTATTTAAAGTGAATCCTCCTGCTTCCTTTCAAATCTAGCATCCCTCTTACGGTCTCCAAACAGTTGCTGCATTCCATAGGTGTTTGATGATACACTTGTGCACAAATAATTCACTCTTCCCCTGACACAGGCACAGGTCCTCCACAACCTGCACATATTCTCCATGTACCATGCTTTCTTATTGTCTCATAATAAGCTCCTCAGAAATTGTCTTCTCCAATAGCTGAATTTAGCACAGTAAATGTCATTGGTCTGCATCCAAATTTTCTCAGTGCAGTGATGGAATCAGAATTACAGTCCAAGTTCCAGATATGAGAGTTATTTATCCTTTGATGAATTGCAGGTCTCTTAGGACCATAGCCCATTGCAGGCTTAATAAAACATCTTGCAACAAGAAGTAAAGGAAAGCTCTTCTACCTGTGACAGTTTGTGGTTCCCAGAGCTATGAGCTCAAGAAGGCTGAACACACAAAAGGAACTCCTTCATCCTATGCATCACCTATGTGCACCAGATATCATTCTCGTCCATCTGTTTGCAAGACACACTTTCCCAATGTAATGACCTCCAAACATATTTTACCAGAATGGTTCACTAGGAAGTGCCAGAATATTCATCACATCCACAAGAAATAATATAACCCATAGTTAGTTCCACCTAGCTCAGAACTGGATTATAGAATATAGTAAAAGACAGGTAATCTTTTAGATTCTGTATTCAAGTCTGCTTTGAAGGATGAGAAATGTACCTCCTTCCTCCCTTAGAACATGCTGTCCTACGTAGTTCCCTTATCCCATTTCTCTCTTCCCTCAGGCTTGACCCTACATCCTCTCATTCAGCTTTTGTATGAGACATGTTTGTATACAGTGTCCAAAATTTTGTATTTCACTTCAGATTCCTATGAGAAGCAAAAATACAACTAAATGAATGGCTTGCATCATAGGAACATGGTATTATGACTTTTAAATGGTATGTCAAAGTAATCTAGATACTATCTGATGACAGAAAAAACCCAATTTTTTCTCCTTATGCAACCTAAAAATATTTTTCCCTCATATTATCATTGATACTATCATTTTTTAAAAAGTCAATATTTTGTGCTGATTCAAGCTAACTGAAGCAGTTGGTAATTGTCTAAGTTCTAGATGGATGGATGTGGTGAATGCAGCCAACACAGTCAAAACTAGGAGGGTCTTATCTGAAGCCATGTGCACCACAGACAGGTGTCTTTTTTTTGCTGTATCAGAAAAACAGGAAAAAATGCCTACTTTCAGACTGTCCTAAGTTCAGCAAGGCATCAGATAGCTTAGGCAGAAAGCTTTATTTCAGAAAGAAAACACATACTACTGCATTTTAGACACTCAATCTCTCATTTGCACTGAATACCGCGTAAAATTGAATAAAATCCAAAGCATCAGGAAACCTGAGGCTTTGTGCTTCAAAAGGCTGAATGCTATTGTACTTTCCAGTACAAGGTCTGTATCTGCAGGTGGTATTTACTTTCAGAGGCAAGTTGTTTCTTGTATAGACAGTGATGTAATCAAGCAGAAATATATGTATATTTTAACATACATCTGGGAGAGACTGCTGAGTTGATACTTGTCGTGTAATATTAGATGCCTTATTAAAAACAGACTAATCTGGAAATAAAATGTTTTCTAAATTGCCACCAAGGATAAATCACAACTATCTTTTGTGAAGAATTTTGTTGTAATTGTTTCTTTTCTGGTTTATAACAAATTTGTTGTCCTAAATGGGATTTATGTTATCATCTTAAAGAATAATTAATCTATAAACTACTATTTCAATGGGCAGATAATTGCAGAAGTTTTTGATACAGTGAATACCAATATTTTTAAAAGACCCACGTTCATTTTTCTTCCATGAATAATGGACTAATGCTCAAAAGTATACCATATACAAATAATTAATAATGATTATGCATCAAGTTGAGGGAATTTGTTCCTTAATTATACCTTTTTAGTAGCTACAATAGCTTGATATCAGAATAACGTGTGAGATTTAATTTTTAAATTTTATCATTCTGAACCATAAAATAAAAATCTTAATTACTGGGTTAAATAAAGGCAGTGTCAGCTGGTCATAGACCTCGGCAAATGAGGTGAATTGTAGGAGTTAAAAACCCTCATAAAAAAAAATATTCAGTTTGAGGGGACAGCTTCTTAAGAACAACCTGGGTGAAATACGTAGCATTACACTGGCAAAGATTGTTATTTGAGGTTCTTCTTTGTCACATGGCTACCAAGGAAAAAAAAGCTTGGGCTACGGTTCAATTGGTGTGCCTGATGTCTGCTCCTTTCTCTTAAGAGATAAGGGGTCAAGGGCATTTACACTGGGGCGCGGATACTTGCATGTATATGTCTGGCAAGAATTAATGGTAAGGTTAGGACTAAGTCTTTTGTTCTTGGACACATGTTGAGAGTCGT
>VZTO01009077.1:0-23166 GCA_013400615.1 Syrrhaptes paradoxus | reverse complement strand
CCTGATCCTGGGTGGCTGGTTTCCTGTCTGTGCGTGGGCAGAGAAGCAGACCCGTACCTCATATACACAGTTACTATTGCTGTGCTTTTACACTCTGTGCATGGGGCCGTTGGTTACTAACCCTTGACTGTTCCACACGCCGATGGCCGCTTTGGCCAAGCTACCCCCACTACATTGATGTGTTCACCATCTCCCCACCGAGATTCATCCTTAAAAATTCAAACGAATTTATCCATCAGCTCCAGGAAGAAATAAGGCAGGATAAGATGGCATTTTGTTGGGTTATTATTCAGTGTCTTGAGCAATTTGAGTCCTTTTCTCAGTGGAATTTGGTGAATGAAAGTGGAGAGGGATTGGATGACTGTCTTGCCATGGGAAAACACGTTACGTTATCTCCTCTGAGGTCACGAAAGGATGTTGAAATAGGTCCCATTGGATGCATTTGAAGTAATTATGTTCCCAGGTTATTTAGTGAGTGGGGTCTCCTTTTCCTTCCAGCTCTGCTATTTAGAATTAAATAAATAATTGGCTTTAACAGTTAGTTTCTAATCATTGTATGAGTTATGTTTGCTGCGCATACCGAGGAAATTGCACAGTGCAATTTTAATGAGTACGTTAGTGTATTTATCGTTGGACTAGGTTTATGTTTAAAGGAGTAATCATCTAAAAGTGTGTTTAAATTATATTTGATTTTTTTTTTGATGGCTTAGGAACTAAAACGAGACTCCAATCCCCTTCTCTCTCTGATAAGACCTGTAGTGGCTGGAGGAGGATGAGGATGGTGCTCCTACTGTTTGACTATTTGATCTGCACAGTTTAACCCTGCGTGTTTCAGTATGTGTCAGTGCGAGATGATAAAACCGGAGGGGTGAGGAATAATATATAAAACCAGGTTTTAGTTTTTTAGTCCAGGAAACCCAGAGAGTCTTCATTGATTTCCCAGGTGCAGATCCTGCCACACGCCAGCCAAGCCTGGCCTGGAACTGGCACGGGGGCAAGTGAGAGAAGGAAGAAGGGTAGAGAAAAATTAAAAAAAAAAAAAAAAGACGGGGGGGGGGAGGAAATCTATGAGGCAATGGAGGATGCTGTGTGCAGCGTCTGAGCTGCATTTGGTAAAGAATTGGGCTGAGAGTACCAGTCACCCTCCATCAGTCCCTAACCAACATGTTAAGGGAAACCTTAAAAAATTAATATTTTCAGTAGGTATTTTAAACAGTTCCCCTCCAACTCCAGCACATTCCTAAGAAGAGACGGGTTTGCTTAGGTCTCAACCTCCAGAACTATGAAACCAGCAAAAGGCAAAAAAATTAAGGAAGGAATCTTTTCCGCTGTGAGTAGTTCCTCCCTAACACTGAGCACACGCTGCCAGGTGAGGAGAAACCTGTCCCGCTGCCCCCTGCGCTTGTGCAGCCAGGGAAACATCTCCTTGAATCATTTCACATAAAAAGCTTTAAAAAAATCCACAGTTGCATTTGTTAAACTATTCTTAGTCTGGACCACTCGAACTTGGGGCACTCCAGGCTGCTTTTCCTCTAAGCCTTTGAGTAAGAGGGTTTAGGTCTCCCTTCCTCCTCCTCCAACAGCTGTAGGGGCAGAAGCAGCTGCAATCTGACTCACATACTGGATAAGTTTTATTTCCGAAAGGAACGAAAGCATTAAGGTTTAATCTCCATGGGAAAGAAATCAGAAGATGCAAATCTAATATGGAACGATCCTTCCACTTTACAAACCTCCCGTCTCTAGCGCATTTGGATAAATGCAGACCTTGCATCTGCGCTAAGAAGGGCTTTACCAACCTAATGGAAATGGCTTATGGTGTCTTAAAAGGTCTGAAGCGCTGTGGCCCGTAGCAATCCCATAGGGCATCACCGAAATATCTTTTAAGCCCCCACTGAATTCCTTGGGGGCATCACCGAAATATCTTTTAAGCCCCCACTGAATTCCTTGGAGAAGCTGATCTGTTCGCTGGAGTGGGGGGTCTACCCGTTCCATCTTGTTCTGACACAAGGATGTAATTTTCTGTCCAGCTCTGCATTACAAGCCCAAAGCTGCTATTTTCTATCCACTGAACTGCTCTTTAAAAGTTGTCACAGTGGTTAATAATTGTACCTCTGGGGATCTAAGGTTGGGGATGTGATTTGCTGTCAGTATAATAGAGTCTGCTTAAATTCATGGATTTAGCTCTGCATCGGGATCAGCAGAGAGTATTCCCAAGTGCATAAGGAACAGAACATGCCAATAGAGATCAATAGAATTTTCAACTTAAGAAAGACAACTGTTTTGCCTTGGTGTGCTTTGCACGGCTGTCATTCCCTGCTATGCATGGTGAATTTAGATCCTTTTTCATTTTACTAATTTTTTTTTTTAATAGCGTAGAAAATCACAAACTTGGTATTTAACCACGGACAGTCCAGCGAGAGCATGTCCCACTCTGAGATCGTGCACGTTACGTTAAACCAGCGTGTGAGCAGGCGCGAGCATCTCCATACACTTGCTGTGCTCCTGGAGCCATGGCAAACTGAAGGAAGAGAAAGAGGTGGGCATTCTCCAGGATACACTCAGCTTCACTGTTTTCCTCTTATAAAACTGCTGAATTGTTAAATGACTCTGCCAGGGATTTTTTTCCCTACCTAAGCTGATTTAAGCCCATCTGCTGTGAGCTGGGACCGGCCGCACCATGGTGTTCATCACTCTTGGCTCATCCCAGGGCTTAGCGGGGAGGAAAGGGCAGGTGGACACGGAGGGTTCCCCACCACCCAGGGCTCCTCCTGGGTTTGGCAAAGCCTCTGCTTACCTGCGCTCAGATTGTACATACCTGGAGTTGTGTGTTTACCTGTAAGTGAAGAAAAAAAATTTTTTTTCCACCCTTAGAATATTACTGATTTATTGCATTTGTGAAATCTCTTGATGCCGGCTATCTGGGGCCGTGCTGACTTCTCAGGGTGAGAAGTTTTGGGGTATCTGGTGGACAGCTGGACAGCTGGGAATTCAGAAGGGCTGGGAAAAGACGAAAAATGGGGCCAAGGAGGTCACAGGCACTCCTGGCAAACACAGAATCGACTATTAAGACCACAACCAGTTGCTAGGACTAGTGGTGGGGTATGAAGGGGTCTCGGCAATCTCTCCCTGTGAGTGTACCCTCTGACCAGGCTCCAGAAACGGGCTCCCTGGTGTTCACGGACTTACAGAGAGGTGACGGAGCAGGATTTCCTTGGGTCTATTATGAACATGGAAATGGGTCTGCATCCTACTTTGCATGCCTCTGAGCTGTCCAGTAGCCTGGAACAGGAGGAAAATGATTTCTGTGTGTGCCAAAACGGTGGAGAGGCAAAAGCAAGGGTCATGTACACTAATGTCGTGATCTGGCTCATTGAACATTTCTATCCATGTCCCCTGTAAGGGACTGAGGACTCCAACTAAATACATTCTGCTGATACAAGAGGTTTCCGCTTGTGTCTGGGAAGGTGACCTTTCGGATCCAGGGGCTTGGATATGAAGAATTGTTTGTTGGTCCAGCATTACCTGTATTTTCAGTGCTGTAGTGATGCAGGATGCTATGAATATAAATCTTCACTAAAAGGAAATAAGAGAAACAAGAGGAGCAGAACAGCAAGCCTCCTGGTAAAAAACAACTGTCGGTCTTAACACTAGAATGTGGATGTACAGTGGGTTTTTTTATTAGAACTATCTGAAATACGACATTTCTCTTTTGTGGAAGACTACTGACATTTCAAAATTCAATTAAAAATTTGAAATTGCAAATATAATTTTAAAAATGCTTCCATGCATCTGACATATATTTTTTTCTCGATAAAGTTAGAATGTTTAATTCTGATTTTGCTGGTTTAGTAATATATATACTTGTTTTACTTGGAATTCCAAGTTACTGCTCTGAGACCCACACTTTAAATGGTGTTCTACTTGGAACTGGTAATCCAGCAATAACTTGTTCCATAATTTTTAGTTGGTATTCTAATTAATGGCTTTTGTCATTGGTATTTTAATTGGATCAGCAACTGGTGCTTGGGTTTCATGTGTTTGGTATATTTTTTTAAATTTTTATTTTAACTTTATTTCTTCTTTTCCACATTTGTTCTCACAGAATGGTCCTAGGAGAGGGACAGTGCTTCACATGACACCTTGAAACCAGTAGCTTCTACCAAAAAGTCGTATGGAATGCAGTTTATTCATTTTCATAGCTCAAGTCATTAAAAAAAAAAGTGACTCACCTGCCCAATAATACTTAAATAACCCCTTGAATTCGTTCCTGCTAGTTTTTATATGATGCACAAAATTATACTCCATAAAAAACCAGAAGCATCTCAGCGCTTTGAGGGCAGAAAGTGTGCTTACTGCAATATTTTATTCTGTGCCTGGTTTCAAGCCTTTGTAATAAAATGAAACAGGACCTGGCGATGAACTGAACCTTAATTCAAGCAGACACATTTCCCTCTCGAGGGGGACTTGCTTTCTTGATCGGTACGTGTGGTGTTGTAGCCTTTAATACCGGGATTTTGCTGCAGCGGTAGACATCCAGCTTTGAGTGGAACGTGAGGGCACTTCCCTCCTGGTGGGTGTTGTCTGGCAAAGGCTGGCTGGGATGCACAGTCCCTGGCTTGTCTCATTCAGGGAAAAAATGATTTTAAGGAGGAGACTTTTGAGATAATCCGTGGGAATGGCAGAGGTGGAGAAAATGCTGTGACGGTGCGGTGCCTGAAATCTTTACCAAATGCAACTTGTGGCACATCTTCTGTTCGTTATGATTAACGTAATGAACGTTAAAATGCAAATTTGGAAAGGGTATGTCATATAAATAGAATTTTCTTACCTATTTCTGCAACAGATACTTATGAAATCCAACTGAGTGGATAGAGATGATGGATGAATTCCCTGTGTTGCAATTGTAGGGGCAGATTTTGGTCAGAATTCCACGCCTGTGATCCCGTTAGTGACAGCAGTGAGGGTGGGAGCATCTGAACACCAAGAACAACCAAGCTGTATTTTCTAATTCCAGGTTGAGGGCTGCTTGGGTTGCAGGTGTTTCATAAGGACTTGCCACAAAATTCCTGAAAGGCAGTAACTGTGTGATAATGTGCGGTGTTATCCATAGAGCAATGCCTCAGACTTGCCCTGTCCTTCTAGAGATGATGGCTGGCATCTTCCTTTTTCTCACACTGGAGTTAAAGAATTGTAAACTTCCCCAGCAGTGTGAACTCCAGCACATAAAAATGTATGTTCTTATGAAATTTTATAGATATGTAAAAAAACGGTCAGAGATGGGAATGGTGTTTATTCTTCTGCAAAGCAACGCTATGTGACGGAGCCAGGACACACCATGACCATTAGTAATATCGGCATGTCTACACCACCGACGTACAGAGTTGCTAAGCAACATCCAGAAATGCATTCATGTCTCGGCACACGGGTATCGATCTGGAAAAATTCTCCATGTGTACCCAAGCAGGTCAAATGAAGTTGACCGCTCTACCCATGAAGTAACAGACACTAATCCCTCTGCTGGACTGACTGGTGCTGAGGGAGAGGTGATGGGTGTTGCAGCCTGTGTCCATTGAGTTGTTGTCTGGGTGTCCTCATGGTACTCCTAAGGCACCGCTGTGCTCATCCTCCCTAAAATCTTGTCATCAGTGAACGCTGGTGAAGTGGCTCGTTGGTTTTTATGTTCTCAGCTGGAGGGTAAAACAAGGGGGACGTAAGGAGAAGCAGCCCAATTACACGTCAGTGATAGGTTCAGAGGTTCCCCACATAATCGGTTTGTACTCCGTGATCTTTGGCTGAAAATTACTGACTAAATGTCAGTCCGTATCGTCCTCTGCGGATCTTTGCTAATGCATAAATGTTACTGTTTTATATGTTGCTTAATCTGAACTCTATTATAAGTTTCTATTTTTAAGGCTATTGAAATCAAACTAGATTAGCTAAAATTTAGACTACTGAGACAACGAAAAGAACATTTTATTATCAGTTATTACTGTAGCACGGAGCTTTTAAGATTCAATTAATGTTTTACTTGGCTGCTGACAGCTCCTAAAGCCTTCACCCGCTCCGATTTCACTTCTCACCAGTCCCTTTTGGTTTTCCCTGTCTGCTGTGTATTGTTTCATAAATACCGAGGAGAAGAGCTTTCTGTCAGCACATAGACAATAGGTGGAAGGAAACCTTTGGGAATCTATCAAGTTAGAACCACAGGAGTGTAAGTGAGTTATTAGCATTTTGAATACATAACTTGGAATGACAGACGTTGGCACATTAACGATTTGTTAATTAATGCAAGCAAGGCATACTTGTTGGAAAGGACTTGAGTGAAAACCTAAGGTTGATTTACTACGTTTTCTACCTTGCTCTTGGTCAAATCTCATATACCAGCTATGAAACCAAGCTCCTGCAGCATGTCTGTGTCTGCATCAAGCACAGGATCATGCCTTTAGCACAGTAGCTGCCCACTTGGATGTTCTCACTGACTTGCGTGGGGCTCCCTGACCTTCCCTGAAGCTCTGTGAAGGATAAATAGCTGGGTGTATTTGAAACAACCGAAAAAGAGGAAATTCATAACAGGGTTTGTTCCACCTTCAGCCTAGTTTGTTTGGCAGCAATCAGGGTTATGAAAGTTTTAAACTAGCGATTCAAGTAACCCTGCTTTTTATGTAAATAAGGAACAAAGAGCCCAAGGTGCAGATGGTGTTCAAATCTGCCTGACCTCGTCCCTTCACTGTGCCGAGAGTCATGCTGGGATGCAGCAAGTACAAGAAAGGGAAGCACAGCTGATGATAACCATCACAGAAAACTCTCCAGGAGCTCCTGGTAGCCAATTCATCATAACGGGTGAATTTCACCCTGCTACTGAGTGTCACTACAAGCCCTATTCATCACTGATGTCTCAAATCGCTGTATTTGGAGAAGGTAAGTGGTGCGTAGGCATTTTGCTGCCTTGCTGCTCGGGATGGATTTTGACCTACATGCTCGGAGTTACTCTAAGAGGAGTGGAAAGTGAACGTATCCAGCCATGAGAAAGAAACTCTCCTCCTTGAGATAAGAGTTTCAGAGGTGACAGGTTGAGATGATGAACAGTGCGTACTGCAAACAACTGAAGATTAATTAAAAAGAGAGAGTTAACGTTCTGCGCTATCTCATAATGATGACATTCTCCTTGAAATATATACAGCATCTGCGTGCTGACGTTCAGCCAGACACAAGACGTCAATAAATACTTTGCTTTGAAAAATGTAACTTCTTGATAAATATTGCATTAAAGAAGATGATGCTGATGCCTGCTCAGCGTCTGGTGGGTAGCCTGGCAAGACAATATTGAAATTATGTGCTGCTCTCTCTGCATGTGTTGCATCAATTAGGGCTCAGACCATCTCCTGCTGAAGTCACTGCTTCATTAAGACTCTGTGGCTGGAGCACCCTTTGCTTTGTACCATCTCCTTCTGTATGGTTTCCATCCAGAAAGGAGCCCAAGACAACCTTCTGGAAAAGAATTCCTTTTTGCTAATTCTGCAAGCAATAATTCAGTCAATATCAAGCTGATCAAAACTGTGGTGATCGATATTCTAGGCTTTTTATTAGTTTTTCTTATCTATTTCAACATGTGTTCTTGCTCTGTCTCTTCCTTTTGCCCCAGAGGTCTTAATTAAAGATTAACAAATCAGCTGGAATCAAATTAGAGCAACTGAGCCAATGTGAAAATACGAACTTTTAGAAACCTCAGTGCAAGCTTGGAAAAATTATTTATGGTGGTTTGTTGTTTTTTTTTGTGGATTGGGGTTTTCTTGTTTGGGTGTGTTGTGTTTTTTTTTGTTGGGTGTTTTTTTTTTTTTTTTTTTTTATTATTTTTTTTTTTTTTTTTTTTTATTATTTTTTTTTTTTTTTTTTTTTATTATTTTTTTTTTTTTTTTTTTTTCCCACTTACAAAACATCTCTTCTCTATCTCATCTTCACGGTGCCTTGCAGAGAGAAACAGGAGCTCATCAGTGTTGGGAGAGGCCACTCCTGTGAGTTTTCTCTGGTGCAAATAATGGCATCAAGAATGCTGTGGCTACCAGTGTTCATACCAGGAAAATACTTCATTGTTTTATTTCGGTGAAGTGGGTCTGAATGTAGGAAGTGATTTGTTTTGATTTAACAAGGTTGTCCTGAAATGTAACAAATTCCAGTGTATCCTCAGCGCCTGTCAGTACCACGCAGCGACAGGAAAAAGAACCAAAAACACTGGGTCGAGCGTGGGAAGAGAGCGAAGACGGGGAGATGGTGAACCAAGAGCTGCGGGCGTGGATGGCAGATTATGAGAGAAGTGTGTCATACTAAGGGACTGCTAAATTATCCTTAGTGTTAATTAGTGAGCAGGAAACATGAGTGTTTTTGCTGAAGTTTCTTATCTTGACTTGGCAGCATTTCCAAAGGTTTTTGAAAACTGGAAAACAACTCCTTGTATCTGTTGGACAACCTCAAGGCAAAGCCCAATGCTTAAAAACCACCTACTGAGAAAAACTCTTTGGGATTTGAACCAAAATCCAATTTTTTTGCCAGTAGCCTTGGTAGTGTCTCATGCTGGGCAGATACAAGAGGTTTAATCTGTAATGAGCATGAACAAGAGTTTTCCCAAGGCTGGAAGCCATTCTCTCCGAGCCATGTGCAATCTCGGTAGTTTCCCAAACCCTGACCTAGACCTTGGACTTGTGGAGATCTCTGTCCTGCAGACAAGCTCTTCCCTTTGCCCAGGGGTGTGCGGCCATCCCCAGCTGAAGCCAGTGCTGGCGGGAGACGGGCCAAATCCGTGTCTCAGTCCCACCTTGCCCCAGCTGAAGAGCTGATCCATGCAAACACTCTTATTTCATTTATCCCTTTATTTGAAGAATCAGATCACTTGGCAGCTGGTAATGGTTTTTTCTTCAGCTACACAGATACAGTGCCAAAAGTGAAGCTTCTCCTCCTCGGTCTCCTTTTTTAACCTGTTTTGTTTTTTTCTTCTTTTTTACTTCTTTGGCTGAAAGCAGCAAACGGATAAATGTGTTGACAAGCAGTAGCTCAGCAGAGAACAAAAGTGGGAAAGAACAGCTTGAAAGAGGTAATCTTCTGCGTGAGAAGCAAATGCACACAGGAGTGAGAGATGGGCAGGTAATAAAGGTACTTTTGCCTTTAATGCACCCAGCTCCTGGTATGCAAGCAGAAACAAAATGAGAGAGAAATTCTTACACGGACAGAACAGACATCTGTCGTACGGGCTACGTACATGTGGTGCTGCTGGGTCTGCCACGGACTGGCTGCTTGCTCTGTATCAAGTCCATTCAGAGTTACCAAAAACAAGAGAGAGATGGAGGTCTTGGGGGTTTTTTCCTTTTTTTTTTCCGTAGGTATATACAAAGGTGAAAAATTTGCAATACAACCTGTAGCAGTAAAACAGAAAGAAGATCTGGGCGCTTGATGGAGTGACTCAGTGAGGAGATGATAATGAGAGGGATCACACCACCAAGGAGCATTTTCCACCCTCACTATTTTTGGTTTTTCCTCAACATTGGCAGGCTTGGTTCTCTGAGACAGACCATTAAGATATATGGATTCACCCACCACTGTCACCCATTATTACCCTGCTATTTACTCCTTCTCTTTCGCTCTCCTTCCTTTTCACTTCACCCTTAGGAAAAAGGAGACAGAGTTTGTGTTTTCCATGGATTTCCACTTCAGTTTGTGCCGAGGTTGTGTCCTGCTCAGCCTAGAACGTGGTTCCAGTTGTGAGTGCGAATAGCAATGAGTACCAGTAGCCAAGCAAACCCAAAATACTGGCTGGAATATCAACATTAAAATAAAAATTCATATTAGATGTCTCTGCCCACGGTGGTTTGTGCCAGTACTCCTGAACCAAATGTGTTTGGCAGTGGCAAGACGTAGGTCTAGCATGGTGTACCTCTGAGTGGTCCCTAGCCAGACCTGTCCCGCTGGGATCAGACACGTTTCTCTTACTCAGAGTAGACAAGTGGTAGGAATTTTTTTTTTTTCTATTGAATCACATTTATAAAACTTAGCTTGTATTCTTATTAATAGCACTGGTGAAAAGCCAAAGAAATGATCCAAAAATCTAAGGGGGTACAGAACCAGTAAAAACTGGCAGTAATGGTTACAAGGGTTTTTCCCACCCTCAGACCTGGCACGTGAAAGGACGATCAGCAGTGTGCCTACACTGAGGAGCAGGATCCAGCAGTGACTCAAGAGGTAGATCAGTTATCCCTTCTGCACTGTTACAATACAGGTTGTCACAGTGAAAATTATTTATTTAAGGAGATTGAAATGAAAAAAAAAGTATATAGCAAACTGATTCTTTTTTTAATGTTTAGTAGGATGGTGGACTTAAGCCTTTAGTAATTTTCACTGCTTAAAGCTTTTCCCTACTCCACAGCAAAGCAAAGCTCTTGGCTATAAATAAAATTTGACGGCTGCTCTCGAGCCCGTATACGCTGACAGCAGATCTGTCTGTTACAGGTAGCTTCGGTGTTAGGAACTGATACAAATCTGAAACTGATAGGGGAGACCTTAAACCAGTAAATTTTGTAGAAAGGATTTAACAAAAATCTTGTATGAAATCTGGAAAGAATAAAAAAGTATTTATAAGCTTAAAGAGAATCCTGTGAAAAGGTGATAAGTATTGTGCAGTTCCTGCTACGCTGAGGGGTGTTTTTGTACTGGCTTAGAAAGAGATAGCATTCATCTTTATTTGTGCTACAGCTTCGATAGAATGGGCTTAAAAGGTGAGATATATACGAGCTGTGCTCAGCCTCCAGTAGCAATGACAGTTTGATTTTATCACTGCCAAATGCAATATTCAGTCTGGTGTTCAGAAACCCTCTAGAAATCGAGATGCATTTTAAAAGCAGGTGTAAAGGATTTTTTTTTTTTTTTTTTCCATAAGAAGCAGCAAAGAGCCTGGTAAATGCTGTGCCTCTTACAGAACTTGGTCATTACCCGGTGGTGCAGCAGCAGGTGGGATTTGTGTTTTTCTCTGGATGTGACTCTGGGAGATGCGCAAGTGTGGCTGTAGCCAGCGGGCTACGGGAGCGAAAATCTAACTTAGCGGAGCGTGAGTCCTTAGATTACTGTCCTACAGCCTTTTGGTTGTGTCGAAACAGCTGGCAGAGGGATAATAGTCGCTGTCAGGAGTTTGAATGGAGTTACAGAATTGGTGCAAGCTCCTGTTAATGGGAGTGAGCCCGGCTTTCAGAGATCCTCAGAGGGAAGGGAATAGCTGGGCTGAATCTTCCCGTTGTAAGAACACTGTGCATCTACCTTTGGGGAGGAAAAGAAAGATGTGCCCATCCAGCTCCCTTAAAACTAAAATATTCCTTTTGCTGGCTTTGTAACAGGTAAAAGGACCATCTACTCCTGAGCCAGAGACCCTAGCAAATGCCAAGGTATCTGCTCTGAGACAAAACACGGGTTTGAAACCTAACTTTGGAAATGAAGCAATTTGGATTCTATTCCTGACTCTGGCCCAAGCATTCAATTATTAGGAAAGTTATTGGAAACCCAGTAAAATTTCCTTTTTTATAGTTTCATGGTACATAAAATAGGGATAACTGCACGGACTCTTTGATACCACGTGAAATATTAAGTGACAAGGTTGTCACAGTTAGTCATTGGTATTTGTGAAGCACGTGGAAATCTTTGAAAATGCAGCTGTGGCTTTGCTAGGTAGCGTTGATGTTGTAAAGTGTAAGGAAATGAAGAAATAAATAAAGGCAAATAATAACTTTGTAAGATGTTGCCTGCTTCCCGTGGATATTTTAGTTAATACGGAATTTGGATTTCTGGGAATAAATATATCCCAGCTGTGCAGGACCAGGTCTGTGTGGGTATTTTTGGGAAACAAACAAGATTTTTGAACATATCCTGATAAAAACGAAAACTGTAACACAAATATCTCTGTTGAGGCGACCACTACGCATAAGTACGTATACATGCAATCTTGCAAAAGGAAATAATGATCAAACCAGCGTTATTTTAATGAGTTATGACATGGCAAGTAATGTAATATTTTACCTATTGAAGTAACATGGGAAAATTATGTTTCACAATTTCTGCTGCCAGGGAAGCACATTACATGCTTGAGTGAGCGAGAGGTTTTCTGTAGGGAAAGGCAGAGATGGGGTGGATAATACCTGCTGGAGTGTCTCTTGAACTATCATTATGTGCCTTTAGAGTGTGGTTTAGGCAGAGAAAATTTAGTGTTAAGGTCAAGAAAATCCTGTTTAAGCTGGATGTGGTTAAATACTACTGAAATGGGTAGAAAGAGCGTGAATTGAAGCAGCCCATAGAGATCACTTTAACTTGTAGTTAAAGTGTGTCCAAAAAATTGTCTTTGTTAGTGTGATTGCTCTTGGTGAATCCTCCTTCAAAAAATTGCAACCTTTTCCCACAGCCTTTCTGGCCTTTTCATTCCCGCACATCTTGGGGCGATGTTGATGATGGATCCCTGGAGTTTGCCTTTATCGCTCTCCCTTCTGGGTGGTTGCATACAATGAACATCAGATCGCAATCCCCAGGGCTGGGGTCCACATCCTGCTTCCTCCGCCCTCCTTCACCTCACTTCTAGATTTTATTCTTTTTGGAGAATCTCATTTGCAAAAATACGCTTTTCTTAGGAAACATTATTTGCAGGCTTGCTATTAAACTCTGGCTGCATTTATATTTTTGACAGTGTGCACCAAATTGCTCGTAATTCCATTATTCTCTGTGTATCACGGAGCTGGGAGAGTAATTCTGGTATGTGCTAATGCCCCTTGGTTTACACACATAAAATGCAATTCTGGTAACAAAGTAGTGAGTATGTTTTGTAATGGGATATATATCATTATAAATGGAACACTGGTTTTACAAAATATTTTAAGAGCAAGGTAAATTAAATCATGAAAAGTGCATAAGGGCTATAAATTATGCAGTAGCCTCAAGAATTATTATAAAGAGATTTGGTTGTGGCCTGATCCCATGAAACCTTTAACTGTGGCCGTTAAAATAAACCATATCGACTGCTCGCAGCCACGGAAGATTTATTACATCCCACGGAATGGTCACCTGAAACTTCAGAACCGCACACAGCACAAAAATAATCATCACCCCTAATTCTTGATGCAGATGTTTTTAGTGAGTGGTGTTAAATCAGAAACGGTGGCAGTTTAACCTGGAGTTTTTATAGTTCTCTCTCTTGACATTCAAAACATTTTTTTTCCTTAAGAGAGTCCTGGAATTTTCAGATGGAAGAACTCTAACGTCTGATCTGGTTTGTGAAAGATGCTCTGGGGTGACGCACTGAAGTGTACCGTTATCTGGAGCAGTGGATTTCCAACCATCACTGCCATTGAATTTATTCCCTGGGTATAGCAAAAAACCCTTCAGTTTCCCTCCAAACCAGACATCTTTTCATCTTTCTCTCTGGTTTTTTCTTCTTCCAAATTATTCTTTCTTTACATCGCATATTTTGTCTTTTAGCCTTCTTCAAGCTTATGCAGCCAAACCCTTCTTTCAGGAGGATTTCTTTCAGAGTACGTTCATGGACCTCCCTGAAAACTTCTTGGTTAGGTGTCATATCAGAGCAGCGTGGCAGGAATAGACTTGAAAAGAAATTATTGGAGAATTAGCAGCATTCCAAAGCCCCATCAAGAGGTCTAAGTCTCCAGAACTGGGGCTGTGCAGGAGGTACTTGGGGCACTCATCACCATGTGGTTTTACAAACTTCTTTAATTTTTGTGCTGATGAGAGATGAAATTGCCAATTATAGTTATGATTAACTCTGTCGGGGAAAATGCCCATCAGGAAATCTGAAGAAGAAACTGGACTTCTTTAATTTGTGAGATCCAGCAGTTTTGAATCATGGCATTTTTTAAGACCTGGAAGATTCTTTGCTGCTTCAGGTGAACGTGATGACGGAGTCCCCACCAGTGCTCTGGCACCTGGGCTGAAATCTGGACTAACCTCTCTAGAGAGCACAGCAAAGAAGCATTGCTTATGAAAAACCAGAGGAAGGGATAAAGTGAAGTATCTTTGAGAAAAATTAAATGAGACAATAATTAGGCATTCACCAGGTCATTAATTTCTGGGCTATTTTAGGGAACGAGAAGCCCTACAGGAATGTGTGGAGGAGTTGGGCTGCTCCCCTCAGTCCAGATCTCTCTGAGATTCCCAGATTCCCTCATCCCTGTTCCCCACTCCCGGATCAGCAGTCGCCCTCCCTCCGGGTGGATCGGGCTCTCCGTCTCTCCCTGTGTGTCTGAGATGCTGAATCCTTAAGTCGCTGTAAGTTTCCATTAGTGACTAGAAATTGCCACTTTTGCAACTACACTGTGCGGCTTTTTGTCAATGTAGAGCAGCTTTAGCGTTGCTGCTTGATCATCATCACAGCAGTAGATAACATTATATTTTTTAAAGATGTGTGTAATTCCTGTAGAGCTGAATTAATGCAGAGATGGATCGCGAAGGAGCCGGCTTGGCCAGGCGGAGATCCAGCAGCCAGCTGGGCTCATCGGGGGCACGTTCCCACCAGCATCCAGAGAGGGTCAATGGTTTGGGCATCCTGCTGAGGGACCGAGAGTGGCCGAGGACCTTGAGCACCTTCAGTGGCTCCAGAAGACGTCTGCAGTCCCTGTCTCCTTTTTTCCTCCTGGGTACATATAGTAAAATTCCATTAATGTCAATGACATTGTTTATACCGCTGCAAAACAAGAATGAGGGACAACCTGGCTTTATGGGTGGCCACTGTGCTTATCTGTCTTCCTTTGACCCTTGGAAATCCATGGGGAGAACAATGAAAAATTAATGCTGCTGCCCATCTGCAGCTGTTCTTGGTGCATTAGTGTCAACAAGAAAGCAGTCCTGCGCCCTTATAAAAAAAAAAAATGTTTTTCCACATGTTATATACCCTGTGACAGCCTGCACCAACTTTCATGCGAATGCATTTTGTTGTTTGTGCTATGTGACAGCGTTGCCAGCTCTGGGGATTTTATCATTAGTCTCCTGACAGGTTTGTTCTGGTTTTTTTTTGTTTGTTTGGTTTGTTTTGTTTTTTAATTTCTTCTGACAACAGTGCTATGTGGCTTTTGTCAGTTTAGCCTACTTTGATGCTAGTTGATAATAATTACACCAGTAGTTAACCATACTTTTATAGGACGGCTATAATTTGTCTGTAATTAGAGCTGGAATGATAGAAATACATCTCCTTTTTTAAAGGAAAATAAAATTCTAACTTTCATGGTCCTGGGGAAAATAACCTGAAAACGTTGTTTTCAAAAGATTAAAAGCCAGAGGGCTAAAATTAAGCCTTCAATTCTATTAAAGTCTAATCTTGTGATACTAAATCCTTTTTTAATGTTTTTGGGGATCTGACCTGTGGTTTCTGCGTGTCGGGGGCTGACAGTATCAATTACATTACAGCAACCCATTAAGCCGGTGGCCTTTGGGCATTGACCTTTTCATCTCTCCCGTTAGAGGAATTTATGCAGGCAGAGTTGGAGAGGAGTGTGTTCGGTTGCTTTCTCATTTTTCACGAGTCTGCACTAACACCAACCGTGTGCAGTTTCTGGGTGGTTTGCCTTACGCTGATGCATTTCTACAAACCCTTCCTAGCGCCCGTTGGCTGCTCTGCAATGCCACCGCGCAGCACGCTGCACCTCTGGAGTCTATGGGTCACTCCAGAAACAAATTTCGATGTTGGAAAGGCTGGAAATGTTTCTGCAGTGATAAAGCAGGTGGAGCAGATGCAATCCCACCACCTCCCCAGCACAGAGGGTCCTACGAGCCAGGGATGAGCAAACGATTCAGTGTTGTCTGTCCATCCCGTTGGGTGTGATTGCTGCAAGGTGGTGGCTTGGCCATACGCCACCATCAGAGGAGGTTCCTTAAAAGGTGGAAGGAGGCTGGTGATCGCTTCCTAAAGGTTATAACCAGGTTTTGCAGAATTAGGCTGTTTTGTTCTCGGAATTTGTGCCCAGCTGTGGTGACACAGTGTGAATGGGGTGAAGGGAGAGGTTCTGTACCAGCTCTGGTGGTGACTTAGCCTTTGGATTTGTAACTAAAGTGTCCCGAAGCTGCTGGATAATCATAAATGGTAATAATGTGAGACTACAAAAGCTATTAAGGATTTCTGTGATTCTTTGTTTGGGAATTGTATGAAAATGTCTAAACAAAATAAGGAAAAAGTCTCATTTTCTTTTATTTTTTGTCTTTTTTTCTTTTTTTTTAATGTGTTCCTGCTATCCTGAACCCCTATAATCCAGAATTTTTTCCTGTAAGTTTTTAAGCTTTACCCCTGGGTAGGGTTAAGTCTTTGCTTCAGCCAGCGAGTTCTCTTGTGTTTTCAGATTGTTTATTTGATATTTATCCTATTTGAGTTGGAAAACATGTTCCTTTTGTGGGTAATTTGTTTTAGACAATCCACACGACTAGAAAACGAGCTCAAATGCCTCAGAGGAGCCAATTCTTCCTAATGTATATATTGGATGTCATGTATTTCTTCTTTACTCTTTGGGTATTTACCATCCAGACTTACACAGGGCAATGCCATAAGTAGAAAAATGTTTATAAATGTACCATTAAGCAGAAGAAAAGCCTCCAGCTAGTTTTAGTGGAGATTTAATTAATTATGAAGAGCTCAAATACTACGTGCATTCTTCTTATGGAGCAATTATGTGTATTATGAGTATTTATCTCTGCTTTCTGCATATGGACAGACAAATATCTGTATAATTTAACCTTAATTATGTATGTATGAACCTTCAGGATATTCATAAGCACACATCAGCTAATTAGAGCTGTAGTTTGAGTCCAGACACTCTTTGCTCCGTCAGAAGTGCCCTTTCGCTCACATCTCCCCCTCAACAGCAATGCAGAAGGTTGAAGCCAGTTCATCCTCCAGCTTCCCCTCCCCAAAACGGAGCATCATCACCACCAGATTTTCAGCAGTCTGCCCTTCCTTCATCAACGTCTCTGCCTTGCCATGGGCGCTCAGCAGCCTGGTACTCAGTTCTTTGGAGCTCTGGCAATCCGACGATGTCCGATCTGGCCATGCATGACCAGACTGTACATTCATGGATTTTAATTTTCTTTTTCCCTCCAAGTGGTGAATATATTTAAAAACTTCGGGGATAGACCTCTGACCAAGTTAACTCAAGCTCAGCACATGTCCTAAGAAAGAGTCCACCTACCCCCAGAGACCCAGCCCTAACCCCAAATCTAACCCTACTCCAGAAATTCCTGTAGATACCAGATGAGGCCATGGAATCCCTGATTTCCCTAATGCAACCAGTGCAGAGACACTGGCTGGCCCCTGACTGACTTTAGCAGCTCGCTAAAGTCCAGGATGACTGTCTAGGACCAAACAGACTGCAGCACATCTTTATAAACTTATCTGTCCCATAATTCCAGGGAAGTCACAGTTGCTCTTTCAAGCGCTGGTGGTGGAGGAGAAGCTGAGGAAGGCTAGAGTCGGGAAGTATGACATGAGCCACTCTTGACACTTGTCAAATCTAATTTTCTCCAACTGGTCATCCAGTATTGGTGGAGTAGCTCACATGTCTGGAGGGAAAATGAATTATCTGGGTTCTGAGCTCTGAGGGAGGCAGCAGCTCACCCATGACATCAAGATTTCTTCTCAGTCACCTTAAAAAGTCCTGCAGGAAAAGGCCTGAGGTAAGATACCAGAGTGGAGAGAGAGTCTGGCACATCAGCAGGACAAGACAGAGTTGTACACCAGAAGGTGTAACTTAACCTCCCTTGATCTCCTCTAACAAGAGAGCGGGAGCAGCTGGAATTGCCAGGGGAGGACAAACGGAGGGTCACCTACACCTGCAAGAGTCTGGCAGCTCTTGACCCGCCATCACCAGGGCCTCAGCTGGAATTTACAACCCAGGGAGGGAAAACTGGTCCTGTGATAGAAGAATGGGTGGAGCCATTCGCAGAATTGGTGAGGGGATGGTGTCTCTGCAGGTGTTTTTGGTTTTGGGCTTTCACTGATGCGACCACGTCGCTGGGTGAGCTCATTGAACGTGTTTTATGGCAAATACCTATGAGGTTATTGGAGACCCAGGCAGCCGGGGTCTTTCTGATCCAGGTACCCAACCAACAGGCAGCTCCAGACTGTCGGATGGATTGTTCAATGGACTGAGGCTTTTGGGTGTTTCATTTCCACACACGCAAACTAGACTTGAGCAAAACTTCCAGCGAATTTGAGATCTTTGGTAAACTTCTCAGCTTCAGCCCTCGTGTTGATATCTTCCTCCTTCTGAGCAATCAAAAAGGTTATGATAAAACAATGAGCCCACCATGGGAGAGGGGGATGCTTTCCTCATTGTGCACCTTCCAGCTCTGAGACTGCAATGTTACAGCTGATGTCAAGTAAGAGCTCTCAAAAGCAGGATTTGGGGTAGGACTCTGCCTCTGTCCCTTCATTTCTGGAACACTCTCTGTCTCTTAGACTTTTCTCTGTTTATAGTTGTTTCTAAATTCTTAAAGACTCCCCTGAAAAGGAAATCATTGAAGAAAGGGGTAATTGAAATTTCCCAGAGGGAATGCTTTAAGGTGACAATGACTCAATGGTTGGCCAACACTGCCACAAGGCTTCCCGTCCCGTTGTCAAAGCTGGTTAGCTAAAAGGTTTTCTCCCATCGTGGACTGTCAGGCTGAATTTGTCTTACGGCATGAGGGTGAATCAATGAACTCATTAGCTACTGTTGAGTGGGATATTTTTGGAATTAGCTCTGGTATGATTTCCATGGCTTCCTTTGTGGTTTTGAATGTAAAGGACCATGATCAGGCCAAGTATAAATAGGAATAGCTCTTGTAATTTCAATGGCTGGATTTCTGCCAGGGGAGGTTTTGGCCCATCGTGCAGCAGAGGAGATGTTGGAGTAGAGGGCTTTGCTAGAAAGTAAATCAGCTGCCCGCCCTTCCTTCCTGGATTCCTTTCCCTTTTCTGTTTTAATATTATTGATGAAGTGACCAAAATGGTACCTGGACATATCTGAAAAATCAATGAAAAAGTAAATCTTAAAAAAAAAATAAAAATCAATTGTCCTGTGGTGCGTATTTAAACGTGACCTGGTTTCTCTGGGCTGTGTATATACCACATAAAGCACCTGGCTGTCACGAGACAGATTTTGCTTTATTTCTTCCAATCGGATTTATGTAGGACCTAATTCCTTAAGAGAGAAAGAGGCTGTTAATTTTAGTTTTTCCAGCAAAGGTCCCAAATCCGAGCTCCCTACGTCAGAACTCTTCTGAACTTTTGAGTCCCCTGAGGACTTCAAAGAGCTTCCTAATTGCTTCCAGTTAGGTAAGGGCTTAACCGCTTTATTTAGATTTCTTGCCTGTCTGTTCTTCCTGAGCTTTGTTCTCATTTTCAGCTGCCTCTCTCAGACCCCCGTACAGTATCCTATACTTTGAGATAATTTTGTTTTGACTTAATCTTCCAATTTCTACATCTTTATCATTAATGGGGCAGGTTCCATTAAGCAGCAGCTGCTGTTTCCACGCTCTCTGGCTGTTGCCTCCAAGTTCAGGTCGTGATGATTTACACAAACCACAAAGGGGATGTTTCGTATAAAGTAGAACAAAATTTAAAAGGTATGAGATCTGCTGTGACTATTGGTGCAGATGGAATTGTAGGAGGGATGTCTCGGAGCCCACGTGCAATGCGTATTTTCCATATTTATTGTAGATGATACCGACATGCACAGAAGCACACCCGTAAATCCCTGCTTAGGCAGCACTTCTCCAAGAGCATGTTCTTCACATTGGTGAAAACTAATGGCTTTGACCAAACCTTCGTGTTTTATGAGGAAGCAAATGGTGCTGAGCAGGTCCTGGCCGATGGTGGGGAACAGGTCCATGATGGCTGGGAGGGTTGTACAGGGAATGTGGTGTCTGCCTGTCCAGACCAGGCTCTGTGCATGCAGAGAGGAGCTGGCTCAGCCTGGCGACTGCATTAAAAGGGATGTATGTGGGATTTTACAGAACAGTGAGAAACAACCTGTCCAGAGTTATCCAGGGCCAGGAGCCAAAGACAGGTCTTCTGAGTGCAAGGGCAGCATTCTGTTCAACAGTCTGACTTCTATAGGGACGTGACAGCATAATTTAACTGTACTATAATTTACTGTGCCCTGCTACGTGTAGTACGTTGCAGCGAGGCTGACTAAGTTGGTAATTTTAGTCTATGCGATCAACATGCCGCTCATTTTTCCATTATCGGGGCAGTCTGTAATTCATCTCCCTCACTCGTGTCTCACACCGCAGCATTTCATTTCCATGGCTGTGAATTATCAGCATCCAATCCTTGAAGGTATGATTGGAGATAATAGCCTAAAGTTTCCCGGGTGAATAACTACTTCAGCTGTCCAACGAGTGACATCTTTGAGGGTCTTTTTTTTTTTTTTTACTATTGAGGAAAATGGTTAGCATTTGCTGAAGACCGTGACCTTCTGCAGTGACTAAAACCTATTTTGTTTGAACTCTTATTTGTACAAAGTCTGTTATTATGTGTCCTCAGTTTAGTTCTCCCACTCAGCCTCTAAAATGTTAATAAATGCACGACAGAAAAATGAACTGTGCTTGTGCTATGAGCCATCTCTTTCCAGGTTGCTGCCTATAATATGTGTTTTGAAATAGGGTTTTGCAAAACTGCCCAAATTACTCTGGAGCATAAGTTCCAGTGAAAGTTCTTGGGATCTGAGCTTCTTTAAAAATCCTGTTCTTATTGCCTGGCAACCCCTATGTACAACAGTCAGAACAAAACAATCAGTTTGGTATTTTGAAGGCATAAAGGCAATTAACACCACATTTCATCCTCAGAAAGAATCAGATGTTATTGAAGTCCCATTTCTATCTTTGAAACTCCCTTTTAGCAGGGACACGTGGTATTTGGTGCAAATATTTGTCCCAATTCTACTATATACATGGTGTAATAAATACCTGAGGCAATCTGTGCATGAATCCAGCCTCTCCAGAGCTTCTGAAACAGCAGCATCCCCTAAATATGTGGTCAGTGTTAATATCCTTGTTATAAATATGATTTATCCGGAGTGAAAAGCCCTAGATGATGCCTGCAGGACACTTGGCTATGTGCATGTTGAAATACAATGAGCCTTGTTCTTGGATCGTCCGGTGGTTACCCACCTGGCCTGCCTTATGCAAAAGCTCAACTTTTTAACAGAAAGGATGTCTGGGAATTTGGTTCAGTGAAGCAGAAGGCCAGGCTAATTTCTAGCAAGCAGATGTTGTCAAGGGATTGCTTTGTCTTCTCAGCGTGCGTTGAGTTTCAAAAGAAGTTGTGAGTTTTGAGGCTCCTATCAAAGCACTCTGAGGCATTAATGAAGAGCACAGCGAAATGCTGAACATATGGAGACTGTATGTTATCCTGATACACTTTGCATGTGGCTACGGTGGTTTCAGAGACATCATTCCTCACGCATGGAAGGTGTGAGCTGTTCAGCTGGCTGCCAGCGTGCACAACTGCGGGGTACCTGTTGTTCTGTAGGCACAACTCCGTGCCTACAGTTAAAAAATTGGGCAGTTTTAGTGCATCAGCAAACACGATGAACTGTACTGACCCGTCCACAAGCTTTTCCTCCTGTTGGTACAGATAGCAGCCAGCAGAGTGTTTCCCTGGAAGGATAATTTCCATGGTCTGTCATCTGTGGAGGTGAGATTTAAAATGCCCCCCTGTAAACTATAGGAAAGCTGTGGATGTTGTGGGACTGCCGGGACTCGCGCAGGGTGTAGTTGATCTATTCGGTGTTTCACTTATCTTCCTGGGTCCATCTGTTCAAAATTCATTTCTTCCGACTGTGCGTCTTTGTTCCATGACTTGTCAGATCCACTAATGTTGATCACTCGCTTCCATTAATGTCAAGGCAACATCTGTTGACGTAACTGGACAGACATGCCACTGTAATTGGCCAAACCATCTCAGAAATATAGGGGTTTTTGAAAATGGCTGTTACTTCTTCTAATGATAAAATATTATTCATTTTATTTTAAGAAAGCAGAAACAAGAAAACAACTTACCTTGATCTTGCAGAGATTTTGACTAAGGGTTATCATTAGGTTCAAGAAAAGTGGCTGACAAAGAACCACTCATATAATTTATTAGAAAATGTTAAGAATTTTATGTTTCTTTTTTAAAAGACTTCAGGTTTTTATTTGCCCACTGTAAATACAAAGCTAATTATTTGGGAGGTATGTGTTTCCTTGATATTTTAAAATTCGCAAAAATGCATTTTTGATGTCATAGCTAAGTGTTTTTATTGCTACTTAAAACAACATAGATGATGTATTGATCACAGGCCATGCTTTAGGAAGCACGGAGCTGCTCTGACCCCAGAGGATATCACAGTTCGGGTGAGAGGGTGTGGCTGGGTCTTAAGTCCAGCTAAAGGTGCCTTGAAAATCCTTTTCTGCTGGGGGCATGACCACAGGGAGCTGGACAGAGCCCGTAGACTTCTCTTAATGGTCATCAAATAGTCGTCTCTCGTAATGACTTTTTATTACTGACCCATGGACTAGAATTTCCAAAAGCAGGTCAGGCTCTTCAGCCTGTGCCCTGACAAGTCACTTGGCTATAGCCTCCCTAGTTCTCAAGGGCCGTTGTTTTAGAGGTGTAAAGTTAGTGCAAAACTGGCAGACAAATGCTTGTAAAGGGCTGCCCTAGCAGTTTTGAAAACACTCGAGTGCTGGAGTGAATTATACTGGTACACTGACGAGCAACACAGCTCTCCCTCCCATCCCCACCCACATAATAAAGAGAGCCGTTAATTTTCATATGCCAATTTGTGATCTGTGGTCTCCTAGGAGCTGCTGCACGCTCATTTAGTGGGAGGAGAAAACCATGGGGTGGGTAAGGTGGAGAGCGAGTAGCAGGAGCTGGCTCAGCCCTTGCAGTAAAATCAGCCACCGTACCTGAACCCACACCAGAACGTTGTGCCGGGGAAATGCTGAGCCCGTATAAACACCATGGACTGTGAAAGAATCTGTGAGCTCTCCTTTTGCATCTTGAAGTAGTTCATTCGTTGGCTAATTTGGTTCTTAATTTTTTTCTATTATATCCTGGCGGTTTCCATCTTTCCCAAATAGCAACATCATCATTATTGGAATAAATGGAAACAAGGTTCCCAAAAG
>VZTO01009076.1:34807-47267 GCA_013400615.1 Syrrhaptes paradoxus | reverse complement strand
TGCCTTATGTTCACAGGGCCTTAAGTGACAATTCTTGCTATTGAGTAATTCTCATACAATAATGCTCAGAATGATAATGTATTACACCACAGGTCTACATTACAGGTCAGAGAAGTCTCCAGAATTTGAAAATCTTGTTTGTTCAGCAGAGGCTGGGTCAGACTGACAACTTCAGTTGACTGGATGTAGAAGGACACCAGACAACTGCCTTGTTACACCCTAGATGATGGAAACGTGCTTAGTCCTTCCTGAGGTTTTCTGCACAGTGTGAAGTTAGCTATCCCATCAGATCCATCCAAAAGAAATCTGAAATGCATTTTGTGGCTCTAATTGCTATTCCTAATAAGATCTAAAATAATAATCAGCATTGATATGCCTGGACTTCTATCGATCACAAGGTCAACCAGGAAAACCAATGCAATTACCACTAAAATATAGAGAAAAACAACAAAGGCACAGCTCTCCAGATGGATGTAGCATTGCTTTGCAAATACTCAATCCTTTTTATTCTTATGGCCCAAAAGGGAAAGATTAAACATCAAGCCATAACAGGCGAGAGAAGTTATGAACAAAAAATAGACCCAGAGTGACAACAATTCAAGTAAAGAGTTTTCAGAGTGTAAGAGTATTTACCTTAGTAATAAATAATGTCTTTTTTCTTTTTAAAATAGTTCTTATTTTTTTTTCCTGCTCTTTTTTTTTTTTATTGGTAGCTGAACTTTCTAGTAATAATGTAAATCTACTTGGGCTAACATTTTTCAGGTTTACTGCTGACAGCATATAACTATAGAGAACAATGCAGAAGGCTTGTGATAATCATATAGTACTGTGAAACATAAATTACCACCACTTACAGCTATTGACACAAATGTACAAATAATCTGCACATTCTTTTGACCAAGTCCTGAATTAATCAATGCCATCATGATGTAATTTATAAGATGTTGGAATCTACAGACCATTCTATTTCAAAATTTCTAGGTACTTTCCAAAGATTAATTTTTATAAAGCCCATGGGAAATTTACTCTTGCTGTACAGATGTGGAAACAGACATGAAGTAGTTAAGTGATTCTCTCAAATTCACATAGGAAGTGTGAGTCAGTTTGAGAGAAAGAACTTGTGCCTCCTCCTTCTCTCTTCTCTTGCTGTTTACTTTTATTAATTGTCAAGTAATACTGATGAAAATCATATGTACAAAACATGCATAGGGCAGCAAGAATGGAAAAAAGGGAAAAATATCTCCACAAAATATATTTTAATGAAACTATGGAAAATGTAATCTGACCTAAGCTACAATTTTTCAGTAATTCAGAATGATTTATGGAAGTCAAATGGATAATAAAACTCCCAGGGTTTGTGCATATGGAAATAATAATACAAGTGTATCACACAAAGCAATTCAGCATTCAAAATATTTCTCGTACCACAAAAACATAATTTTAAAATCTTCATAAAATGAATCATAAACATCAGGTGTAATTTAATTATGCTCAGACCAAGCATAAGCAGATGCATATTTATCAATTTCAAAATATTTGATGCTTTTATTATAATTATATTAGTTGGACTAGAAAATTGCTATTCCTAAGTCTACAGTCTCCGGGGGCTTGAGAAAAATGGTTTGTTTAGGCTGGTGCAGGTGCTGTGATTCAGCGCAATAACACAGAGACTGCTCAAAGACTTTATACCAAAGAATCTGTGGCTTCCTTCCCAGTGCCTCAAGTCAGATTAAGAAACTATAAAAATGAATAAAGCAATAAATCTCCAACCATTTAAAAAAAATTATTTACCAGGAATTTCTCTTGTGATGAAACACACTGCTATCCAAAAATTATACCGACATGTTCAGGTTTACATAAACAGGCTAAAGTTCCACAGCCAAGGGTTATATAATCCTAGAAATTAGGACAGAAAGTAAAAAAAAAAAATCTGTAAGCCAACAGGTTTTAACTGAAGCATATGAGTATAGCCTGGCAGTATGAATGAAAACAATGAAAAACTGCTAAGAAAGGATTTTTCCCCAATTGTTTCTTAGAAACCATTTGAGAATTTTGAAATGTCTTTCAAATTTTCTTTTAGTGCATTAATTTAAAATGCAAAAGTTTCCACACAAAGATGTACATCACTGAAGCCAGCAGTAGCAGGTTCAGAAGTTCATTGACAGTTCAGCAGGTTAGACATTTAACAGGAACTGGTGTAGTCCTTTCTAAATCTACTTAAACAGAAAGAAATAATCTCCAGAATGCATAAAGTCACTCTGGTATTATAATTTCCTTTCTTAAGCATTCCATGACTCCAAATATACACTACTTAAATGATCTGGCTGACAGGATGGATGATGTTCCAAGATCCACAGTCTTGAAACATCAACAGGTATTTCCATAAATACTACAGTGCAACACAA
Source organism: Syrrhaptes paradoxus (assembly GCA_013400615.1). Classification (NCBI taxonomy): domain Eukaryota; kingdom Metazoa; phylum Chordata; class Aves; order Pterocliformes; family Pteroclidae; genus Syrrhaptes; species Syrrhaptes paradoxus. The sequence continues at coordinate 44,862 of VZTO01009076.1, read as the reverse complement.
TATTTGCTGATTTTTTTTCTCCTTTCAAAAGCATTTCAACAGTCAAAAATAGCCAATATACCAGATGTAAGATACTCTAGAAATCTACACAAAGATTGTTTTCCCTTGCCGCAAGATAGAATCATCTCCTCCCTGCATTGTCCACATCTCAGTTTCCTCAGTGATCCCTAAAGGTAGCACAGATCCTTACAAGAAGACAAGGAGCAGGAAGAAAATGGGAGACAGCCATGTCTCCTGTCTCTCCACTGCCAAAATTAACTCTGTGAAGGGTACCACAAAAGGAATACATTTTATGGAAACATATCACTTTATAACTTTCCCTAGAGAAAGGGAACACAAAAGGACAACAATGTTGCATTACAGGAATATTACTAAAGGCCTTCACATCTTCTCCTGTAGCACCAGCTGGAAATCAGATCTGTGGTGAAATTCCTATGAAGGAACTTAAAACAACAGATCAACAGTCCTGTTGCTACAGACATCTTGGAACTAAGTCACAGACAGGTAGACCAATCAAATGATCACTGTTAAAATAGCACACAAAATCAGCAGGAGCAATATCACCTCAGAAAATGTCTACAAGTCTCCTTCAGATGTTTCTTTACCCACAGTCGAAGACATCCAGCAAAAATTCAATTTCCCCCCCCCCCATGTTTATATGGATTTTGGCAGGTAGGAAACCCACATGATAATGCCATGTAACTGGCAGAATCATTCACAGACACAAACAGTTCTGAAAGCCACTGAAAAGATATACAAAGATGTTGACACAGTTGGAGAGGAGGATTTGAGGATGGTGATGCAGTTATAGCCTTTGGTTTCCTTAACTACCATGAAATGCCTAGTGGCCATCGTGACTTTTACATTCCTCTTACTGCAGAGCAAATGCTATCTATTGACTCTTTCAACGTCAAAAAAATCCAACACCCAAAACGTCATCACTAGCACCCTTAAAAATTTAAAAAGGAACATTAAGAAATTCTGGGTGGCGTACATATATATGCCGTTCACAATGCATTCAACATTTTTGAAGATTTGGTAGTTCAGACTCCTGCCAGACAAGGTCCTTGTGAGGCTACCATGAAGGATGTCAGAAAGATTTGGCCATCCTAATAGTAAGCTTTTGGAACAAACAGGTAACAGTTAACAATTTTAATCTTGTTGTTACAGAGTATGACATGATGATTTATGAATGTTAATAAACACAAGCTAGGAGGATAACTTTACAAAATACCTGTAAGTTGCTTGCAACAGAAACAAACTTCGTTGAGAAAGAAGGCACACCTCTTTCTCAAGGCCCTCTCTGTTGCATGCGTCAAGTTTAGTCATCATCTCCTGGGAAATTACTATATCCATGTGGAAATCTCTCTTCATAATGGCTGTGTTATCAACCAAAGTGTCTTTAAAGAGAGCTTTATTGAATAAAAACATCATTTGGATATTAATATGAAAGACTATCTCCAACATTCCTGACTTTCTTTTTGTTTGGAGCAGAAATACCACATGAGGCAGTGACTGCTCTACTCTCTCAAGCCACAAATATTCAGTGTACGGCAAACCCAGGATTTTTGTCAGGAATTCAATCACTTTAACAGAAATCAGAGGGTGGAGCTTCTAATCAGAGGGACTTGGTGAAAACTGAGGACTGGCCCAGCAGAAAACTTATGAAGTTCAACAAGAACTGAAAAGTTTTCTTCCTGGGGTAGAACCACAGGATGTATCAACACTTGCTGAAAACAGCTTGGCAGTTGCAGTAGATACCAACATACTTACAAGGCAACAGCATACTTCCAGCACAACTGAGGCAAATTGTGTAACTGGGCTACATCAGGAGGAACAAGGGGAGCAGAGCAGAGGAAGACAATCTTTTTTTGTGTGTGTGTGTGTGTTGATAAAAAGTCAGTGCTGAAGCGTACGTGTCTGTATAAGATCCAAGATGATCAATAGTGAGAACAAAGTCAAAAACACATCATCCATTCACATGCTATCTGTAATGAAACACTAAGTAACAAAAGAAAAAAAATTTAAAAAACTCCAATGAAGCACATACTCTAATGATAGAAGTGCACACACTGTAGAATATTTTAAGTAGAGACTTAAAGCTAACAGGAAATTGAGTATGCACAGAAGATCAATCTTCCGTATTTTTGAGCAATTGTTTCACTTGTATAAGACAGTGATCCTCCAAAATGCTAAAAAAAAAAAAATCTAAAATCCATGAAGTTAACTCAACAGATTATTTATGTACACTTATACAGACATAGGACACTTGCGTAACAGTGGGGGACAGAAACAATTCTTTCCAAGACAATTTAGGGGAACCCTCTTAAAGAAGTTTTACTTCACTCTTCTTCATACGTCATTCTTCAACATGTTCTCATATGAGTATCCATAAAAGAGCATTTTCTCTCCCTTTTATTTTTTTTGTTTTGTTTGTTTGTTTGTTTTGAAAAGTGATCACAAATAACTAAAGGAAAATAATAACCTAAAGGAAAGTCTGAATGTGCATTTTAATATCAGAATCACTTGTAAAAAGAGAAAAATATACTTCCCAGATCTTTATCGGTTGTTCCATGGCAAAGGAAATATAAATTTAATGTCAACTAACTTTCAAAAAATTAAGTAGTAAGGAGGGCACTATGAATAAACCAAGTTTTACTATCCTCATATAAGGAACTTTTTTTCTTTACTTTAACTTGTCTGTATTTCCAGATATTCCATTTTTAAACTAAAACTTCCTGACTTTCCTGTAAGATGCAACTTTAGAATTCACCTAGAATTCCATTAGTATTTACTAAGGCTTCATTTATATGAGAACATCAGAAGAGGTCTGGAATAGCAGCAAAACACCACTTCAACCAGCACAGAATTATCATACACTTGGAGTTAATGTTGAATAAAATTCATTTACTCCAATTTAAGTACATTCTAAAATAAATCCTTTTCAGCCCAGGGAGCAGAATACTGATACTGCTCAAGTATTGCTTTGTTCTGCAAGTAATTATTCTGTCCAAATTAAATAATTGTTGAAACTCAGATTTACAGAAAAGATATCTCAAATTTCTTATCTGCTTTTATTTTTTTTAACATTCTTCAACACAGATAAGGTAGCAGAAGAAACATAAAAAAGGTTTCAAATATATGGGAAAAATACAGGAAGCAAATTCTGTCCCTGGTCAAGGCTATTGTTTCAGGATTAAAAATAAAAAAATGGGCAATGATTTGTGTTGGTATCAGAAATAGTGGTTTTGAGTTTTTGGATCTATGCGGTCTAACTGGTCAAAAGCAGTGACTGTTCACTTTATTCATACATACTAGGGTGCCAAAGCAGAGATATTTTTGAGCTGTAGACAAAGTCAGTGGGTACAAATTTAGGGTTTTTTTCAGTCAATCTTTTGTGGCCAGAAGAGCTATTGTCAGGTTTGTCATTTTCACAAATGAAGCTCTGTAGGAGCAAGCAACTAGAAGGATTTCATAACCACAGAACACAAATTCTTGACTTGGTTGCAGTGCCAGCACCTTCCCATTTACTGGAAGCAAGGACAAACTGAAGGTATTGACCCACTAAGTTTCAGAAACACAGTGCTTCATGCAAAAACAAAAAAAAAAATTTGCTTTTGTCTACATCAACTCAAGACTGAAAATGCAATTAAAATCCATGGAAAGCAGACCCCTGTCCCAGATGAAACCAGAACACCTTCCTCCTCTTGTATAAGTCTGGACTGAGTTGAGCTATTTCGTTTAAGTACTCTAGAAAAACATATTTATAATCATAGAATCATAGAATGGTTTGGGTTGGAAAGGACCTTAAAGATCACCTAGTTCCCACCCCCCTGCCATGGGCAGGGACACCCTCCACTAGACCAGGTTGCTCAAAGCCTCATCCAGCCTGGCCTTGAACCCCTCCAGGGATGGGGCACCCACAACCTCCCTGGGCAACCTGTTCCAGTGTCTCACCACCCTCATAGTGAAAAATTTCTTCCTAATGTCTAGTCTAAATCTACCCTCTTTCAGCTTATACCCGTTACCCCTCATCCTATTACTACACTCCCTGATGCAGAGTGCCTCCCCATCTCTCCTATAGACCCCTTCAGGTACTGGAAGGCTGCTATTAAGTCTCCTCAGAGCCGCCTCTTCTCCAGGCTGAACAACCCCAACCATAATACCTTCTAACCATTTATCTGAAAACCTGTATTCATGCCCAAAGGAAAAGAAATCTAAAGACAGGTTGTGTTGCATTTTCAGAGGACATGGGGAGACAAGAGGTCACAGAGAACTCCATGGTAATGTTTGAAATTTAGGAGTTTGGTAAGCTTCAAGCTTCCTTTAAAAAGTAACAACTTATCTGACGTTGCACATCAGACAAAGAAAATGGAGGGTCATTTAAGGCATGCAGCAAGTTATAAAAAAAATATTTCACAAAGCTGCCAAAAATAGAATTTAAAAAAACCCCACCATCATGCAATGATTCCATCAAAAAATTACATACAAAAGGATAGAGAGAAAACAGCTATTAAACCATAACTGCAGAAGGCCATCTTTCAAATTGTGGAACTGAATCAGAGAAAGTAGCACACTGAAGAAAAACCGCTTGCAGATGAAAGAAGCCTTTCAATTCAGCATTTGTATACAGTCACACTAAAACCAACCCTTCTCTGTTGAGACATGATTGTATACGGACATTCAATATCATGCCAGAAAAGCTGTGCAGACCTGGCATGTTTGCACCATGTGGTTGAGAGACTGTCAATACTGAGACTTCGCGCTTTGTCTAGCAGTGTCACACTCCAACAAGGCTTTCTTTGCCTTAGTATGCAGAAGGGCAGACAAGAGCGAGCTCACTTAAAGGCTATACTAGCAACAAGTACAGATGATCAACCATTGTGTGAGGCTAGGAAAGACAGTTAAGTTGGTTGGTTTCAGAAAAATACTACCAGCAAATCCATACACTCAGCACAGTCAGATGGCCTGTGTCACATAAACTTAAGACATTACATCTGAAGCTAGTTTTATTGCCTTTTTTTTTTTCAATTAAATATTTGGACATTCAAGCCCATTCCCACAGTTCTTGAAGATAAACAGCTCCTGATGTCACTGTGGCATTCTATTTTCAGAAAGCTTTATTTATTCCTAAGTGGTTTAATGTGCATCTGTTGACATAAATATTTAGATATTTGAAAGCACATCCTGCTCAAGTTGGTCTGATAAACAGAAGTCAGCTGTTCCTCCTTTTCCACTCCTGACTCTGCTTGGAGCACTGCCTATTCCCGAGCTCTCGTTTATAATACAGCCATTGTGCTTAAAACCAGGAGTTTATAAACACATGCTTGAAAAATGTTGTCTGGCTTTCCAGCAAAATATTTCAATTACTCTTTTATCATGAAATTGTGCTACAGTTGGTGTGGCTCAGTGTAGTAAAAGTTTACGTTTCTCCACAAGGCCTAACACAGCACACATACTGACAGGATTAGAAAAAATGGGAGGTGACCAGGAAGAGGGCACATTAGAGACAAAGAACCGGATACTACCACTTTCATGTGTAAGAGTTACCTCTACAAACTAGTTCCACTGATTACAGGAGCAGAGTTTATGCAGTATCAGATGCAGTACCTAAACCTGGCAGTGGCTCATCTCTTGGATCTACAAACCTGTTGTTATTCTTGTTTCACGCACGAGAAAACTTAGTACAGAAAGACAAAGAACAGAGGGAGGGTGGATGTTCCTGCAATCTAAAAACTGGACTAGGACTGAGAAGATCTGGATTAAGCTTCCACGTTTGCCACAGAGGTCTTGTACGAGTTTGGAAAAATCTCCTAGATCTTGGGCCAGTAACATATTCAGCACAACTCACTGACTTCAGTCTCTGGCAAGACTTGAATCGTATGTGACACCCTAAATCTACTGAAATTTTTCCTGTTACTCTAGCCACTAGAATGAAGTTTTCTTTTACTTCAGAAAAGAAATAAAACTGTTATTTCTTTTATGTATATGTTTATGTTTATTCTTAATAAGGATTAAGCTTTTTTTCCACTCAGACTTACACAGGACACTTTCTCCATTCTAAGACAGTAGCCATGCAAAAAACCTTACCAGTTCTACGATCCAAATACCCCAAAGTCACTGCTGCATACTTATGTATCTTTTTTGTCAAACATATTCCAGTTACATTTTTGTATATGCCAAACTTCTGTAGGTGAGCAGTTTGGAACATTTTGCAGTCCAATAAGTTGATTATAAATCACAAGACTCTGGGAAATGCTTCTCATATTCTAAATACAACAAATAAAGTTTTTAGATAAAAACAATTTGTCTAAAATTAAGATAATAACAAAACTTTTGCATTAAAAGAGACATCTGAACATGAGGACAGGTTATAAGTATCTTTCATGCTTTTGAAAACAGAATCCCAAATTCCATAGGAAAAGTAAAATTAATGTGTATACCTAGCTCAATCTTTAAAAAAAAATTCTTTTTAAAATCACACTCATTTCCTACCAAGAAATCTTTATAATCAGTTATTGTTGGCCTAAGCCAGTTCTCATTGAAGTCAGGAATGGTTGAGTCTAATTTTAGTTTAAATCACCAGTTCACCTCCGAAGCAAATCTCCCAATTGTTCATGCACATCCACTATTGATTTGGAGCATGTGAACTGGATCTGTTTCAGCTGAAGCTAAACCAAACATGCACTCCAGCCACACGGGTACACAGCCTGCGGGGCCACATGAGACCTAGTCTGAAGCAAAACATGGCAAAACGCACACACTGGATTCTCTGTTCTGTTCTCCAGTTCAGTTTCTACTGGCTCTCAATATTTCTCAATGAAGATACTAGCAATGTCAATACAGAGCTAAGTTTATGACCTGGTCTTTTTCTCCTCTGTTTTGAACAGTTGCATATACAATTAAACCAGAAAGATTATTGGGGGGGAGGGACACAACACACGGACATTTTCCAGCTCTTCCTTTACCTTTTCAATAAACATTTTTTTTGAATTCATAAACCTTTATTCAAACCTTTCACTTTCATGATCCCAAAGAATCACCATTAACAGTACATCCAGGACAATAATAATTTTTAAAAGTTAGGAGAAAAGGCAGATGGGGGGTAATACGTTTGTGTTTACATAACTATACTTCCTATTTTTTCTCAGTAAAGACTTAAAATGTTGATCATCTTCAGAAAGCCATGTAACAGATATGAGTTACACAAATGACTACTCAGCTTTAATCTTCTGAACCAAGCATGAGAACTCAGCATAAATGCATCAGATTGGACAGGCTTAAAACAAACTGTAGATACTCAACTTCATCAGTTCAAATATGTGTGTTCTTATTATAAAACAAAACCAAACCAAACAATCAGTATCCTCCTGCAACTTAAAAAAGAATATTAGAATTGATCAAAATATGCAGATAGCAACCCTTATACATAAGTTTTACAATGAAGGCCAAATCCTGTGACTGGCTCTAGCTGGTTTCTGACACTCCAGCAGGACATGGAGGCAGTTGCTAGATCTATAAGGTATCTCCCTCCAAGAGGCATTTTTAAGCAGCATACATGCTTCAAAATATTGTCTCTACAATTCGCTTCTCAGTTTCTCTACATAGACCATGCTGCTGTGGGAAAAAGGTGTATGACAAGGAGGCCTTTTTTTTCCCCCTCCAATACCTGACTAAGCATCCAGCCTCACAAGGAAGAAATCAATGAATGTCCTATGCTGAGGATCACCAAAACACCCCAGGATGGAGCCCTATTTTGTTACAGGAAAAGTCAAAATAAAAGAAAAATAGTTTAAAAAAAATAAGTGTACAGACAGTTTCCACACGTGTGTTCATATAGTATTGAAAATTATGTCACTATGGCCATTCAAAAATGACTTGACTTGAAGCAGAGATTAATTTGTACCATCTTCAAGATACAGTGAAGCCATAATGTGCCAGATGTCCCCAGAAGGGTATGGTACCAAGCAACAATATCAGGAACTATTAGCAATAGGTCACAATAAGGACCCACACGTGAAAGATCAGGAAGGAGGAAATGCAACAAATGGGAAATAGCAGACATAACTGGAACTGCTTCACTTCTCTTTACTTTTCACCTCTAGGTTAACCATATCATTACACAGAAAAAGAGGGAAAAGAAGAGCTACAGAATGTAGGACAAGAATAGAATGTACATTATGAGAACCAGTCTAAGTTAGAGAATTTCACTTCACAACATGTTGAGACCTGGCTCAGTTTTACCACTTCTTTGAAGAACATTTCACTTTAGGTCTACCTTTGTATTTCAAAACCAAAGTATTTACAGACATCCTGATAGCCAAAATCCTGTTATTTAGTAACTACAACAAATTAAGTTTTATTTTAAGTGAATATTTTATTTCAAAAAAGAAAAGTGCACGCATGTTGATATTTTACATTTTTAACAGAAAATATTCCCAGTGGTAGATAATTCCATTTGCCAATCAGAGACTTTCCCTCCCCCTGCTTCCTTTCCGTTTTCAGAATCAACATCAAGAGAGATGTGCATCTTATAAAAGAAAGAAATCTCAATCAGCACTTGAAGGGACCATTGGGAATCTGCCAATGAGTTCCAGATGTTTGGCCAATGATGCACTAATGCTTGCACCATGGAAAATCTTTCCAGGTGTTTGCAGTTTCATGCATTGTTGCACAACAGGGATCATAAAGTTATTTCCATGAAGGAAGGCCATACCTAACCAAAGGCACACAAACAAGAAAATGCCAGAGTAGCTGCAAGCATGTCAGAAGTGAAAATATCTGAATGGAACACCACTGCTATGTGTTCGTACAGAGTATAATGGGCAAGAACTATATAGTCCTGGACACAATGAAGTATATCAACAGTCCTGCAGAGTCAGGCAGGATTGTTCAGATTTGTCAGAAAAAGGGCCTGGGACAGACAGGTCAACATTTCCACTTACAGCCTAACCTGAGACGCTCACCAACCTGAGCTTTGATTTCTATTTCAAAGGCAACATTGACTGTAGAGGGAAACATTAGTTTGAAATACAAAGTATTCCATGTTTCAGAACTGGTAACCTGAATCATATCTTTTACCATATTTAAAAAGCTAACTGGCAGTTTCTGTACCCTCCCTAATCCACCTACCCCATCCATACCACACCCTTCAAAAAACAACTGGTCTGAAATTAAACGATATTTACTTGCTTACATAAATAAGAAGTGCCAGATGTCCTAGAACTTTCTTATTATTGTCCAAAGCATTGAAATTAATGAATAACTTAAAAATTGTAAACAAATAATGTTATGGTTAAGTTTAGGATTCTTGCTAAAAAAATATATATTAAGAAGCACAAAAGGAAAAAATCCACACAAATATTTGTTTTATTTAATTACTTAGTAAACATTTTATTTTTAAAAGAAAAGTTCTTCGTGGTTTAAAATAAATGGATTAAGAATTACAGGTCAGAAACAAATGCACTTATTAAAAAACAATCTATGGAAAAGACTTCAAATTCTGATATCTGCAGTGGTCTCTTATCTAAAAGGGATGTATTCACAGACATTCTGAAATGTTTGAGTTGCTTTTTTGTTTTATATACTCAAAGTGAATTTGTTTCTGCATTGCTAAACCCTGAATCTTTTAAAAATCAGAAACAGGCTTTTTGCATTTATACTAGGAAGGGTTAAATGCAACAACCAACCACAAACCAAAAACCTGTGAAGTTCCACATAAAACAAACTATCATAAAGTATGTATCATTCAGCATAGGCCTACAACTGATCATTCCGCATTGCAACAGACACTTATTTAAAAAGCTTGACTACAGATCTTTACAAACACGTCAAACTCCAAATCTGTTTTCCAGCACATACCACTGTGTGAAAAGACCTTAAGTATGTACTTGACCAAGAATCACTCTACCTTATTTTAAATATCATTTTGTTTTAGAGTCACTAGCAGATTTTAGACTTTTGTTTTATAGTTATCTTGCTATTCACCTCTCAAATTTTTAAGTCATAATTTGGTTGTGAGTTTGCTTGCGGGTAATTTTTTTTTTTGAGTGCTA
>VZTO01009076.1:0-34733 GCA_013400615.1 Syrrhaptes paradoxus | reverse complement strand
CAGTGGAACAGAATTGTGTCAAAAGCATGTGGCTGTTTCTACCTTGAATTAGACCAATTTGAAATGCTTGAAAAGCAGCTGGTAATCCATTTCCAGCATTATGTCCTGAAGACATGATCTCACAAACTGCAAGTCGTGCATACTCCAAACTATTTTAGTTATACGAGCTATGAAGTAAAGGTAATTTAGAATGAAATTATTCTTGAATAATACATCACTCAAGCATGTTTAACTAACTCAAAATAAGAAAGTGCGAAGAGAAAATAAAACATTACAATCAGAGGAGTAAGTAGTTTTGTTTTCATTATTCGACATATTTCTTAGCTGATTCATGACAAATCAGCATAATTTTATTTTAGTAGTATTTGTACCTGTTTGCTCCTTGCTTAAACAAAAACAATGGACAATGGATCTATCTTTAATTCTAAAAAGATTTAAAAAAAAAAATAAATCAGATTTCCGTATTCCTCATTATACTCATAAAAGTTCATTAAAATTAATAATAAAACAACATATATTNGGTTAAATGCAACAACCAACCACAAACCAAAAACCTGTGAAGTTCCACATAAAACAAACTATCATAAAGTATGTATCATTCAGCATAGGCCTACAACTGATCATTCCGCATTGCAACAGACACTTATTTAAAAAGCTTGACTACAGATCTTTACAAACACGTCAAACTCCAAATCTGTTTTCCAGCACATACCACTGTGTGAAAAGACCTTAAGTATGTACTTGACCAAGAATCACTCTACCTTATTTTAAATATCATTTTGTTTTAGAGTCACTAGCAGATTTTAGACTTTTGTTTTATAGTTATCTTGCTATTCACCTCTCAAATTTTTAAGTCATAATTTGGTTGTGAGTTTGCTTGCGGGTATTTTTTTTTTTGAGTGCTATGAACACGTTCGATAAAAGAACAAATGAAGAATACAATTGTGAAATTACAAAATAAAACTGTGTTATTAGATCCTGCTTAGGACACTGCAATATAGCTACCAACAGTTCTGAGGGCAAACAGGAACATCAGTGGAACAGAATTGTGTCAAAAGCATGTGGCTGTTTCTACCTTGAATTAGACCAATTTGAAATGCTTGAAAAGCAGCTGGTAATCCATTTCCAGCATTATGTCCTGAAGACATGATCTCACAAACTGCAAGTCGTGCATACTCCAAACTATTTTAGTTATACGAGCTATGAAGTAAAGGTAATTTANCCAAAAAGATTTTAAAAAAAAAAACAGATTTCCGTATTCCTCAGTACAGGCTTAAAAGTTCAGTAACATTCTTTGTAATCTATGAGGTATTTTACTGACCTAACCACACAGTCATGATATATATTACTAAAGGCATTCAGTGAAAGTCAAGACCTAAACCACTTAGGTTCCTTTTAAAGCCTTTTCAAAGGTAGAAAAAACTTTGTATTATTGTTCTTTTAAGGGCAGGAGAGAGGGAACGATATATGTGACAAAATCATCAACATCTAGGAATATGAGCAAGATCACTATTCTAATATTCAAATTATTCCGCACATTAAAGTCCAGAAACTTCAGTCAACATCCTACCTATCCATCTAAATACCTTCTCGTAGCACCAGGTAGTTTCAGTTCAGACACATCATGCATCCACCCCAAGCCAATAAATCCCATCTCTATAAATTTCCAGGTTTAAATTTTCAGAAGGCAGTCAGTAATTGCAAGTGCACCAGCTTTTATTTGCCCTGAGATATCTCAGGAAAAAACCCTTTAGTTTTACAAGGTGCTGAGCATCTACACAGTAAGAACTGAATCCCCACTAATACTGGGATTTCAAACCTCAGATATTTAGAAGCTAAATCACTTCTGAAATCTAGGATAAATTTTCCTCAGCAAACATATATACAACCATATAATGAGAAGGAAAGTTTCAGAAAACTATAGAAAAACCTCCAGTGTCTTTGAATACAGGTGTCTGCTTTAATGTGTATTTGGCTGCCGTTCCATAAGACTTCTTTTTTTAGGATTACTTTTTAACCATGATCTTTTCCTTGTTCTAGTTTACTGTGGAACCCCATAACCAATTGTACTCGATTGGCTTAACCAAGGATAAATCAGGTTTGACCATCAAATTAATATGGTGCTTCCTCTAAAACTCTCCCTCCAAATAGCAGATCTTGCTAGAAGCATTGTAACTGTCATGATCTTATCAGAGGTCTCTTTTAAATCAGACATTTTTGGAATGTTAGAAGCTGTGGCTGTAATGTCAATATGAGCTGAATATGTAACAGGACTGCTCAATCTCATTAAGACTTCTGAGACACAGGACTAGTTGTTCTAATTGTCCATCTTTGCATGCTCCAAACACATTTAAAGCAAATACTCAATATTTCACTACTGGTTTCTCCGCACTGTATGACTTTATAAACAGTCCCAATATTGTGGGATACAACATCATGTCATGTTCACTATTTACATGGGGACCTAAACCAGTTTACACTGTTCAGTATCACATATTTGAAACAGTATTGCTTATCCTGATTCACACAGGGCATACAAGGATATGCATCAGCCCTATGCTGGAGACAGATTGATCCTGTACCTCCAAATAACAGATTTACACAAAACAGCAAGTCTCTGATGCACTGCAAGTTTTCAAGAATGTTTCAGACTTCTCAGATGTTTCTGTAGGTAACCACAATAAGCCTGATGAAACAATACAGCTGTCAATTAATTCAATCCACCAGCATTTTCACAGGTAGCATTTTTACAAGAAGGAAGCATACTTTTTCTATTGATCATAGAAGTTAATATGACCATAGAAGAAAATAAAATTGGACTGCTTCCTAAGACTNCTCCAGTATATTAACTCAGAACAATAACTGTCTTGTAACTGAGTGACCTTTTATATCAAATGAACTACAAATTACAGATGGATTTATTTCTCATTAAAGTTACAGTCACTTTTTCAGCCCAAATTTGTGTTAGTAAAAACAGTATCTGAAACTTCTTCCCTGTTAAATCCAAGGCCAATTGAACTCCATTCAAATATAGACAAACTTTAAACTAGTGTTTGCCTTACAGCAGTTGTCACAAATCATAATTAGCAACAGATAGTTATTAGAAGCAATTATTCTAAAACAAAATATTCTAAAGGATACATTTCAGAATATATCCTGTGCACTGTTTTCTGACCATCTTGCATGAAAAGGTTTCTTTTTCCTATCTTTTTTTTTATTCCACCACTGCTTCATTTTATTACTAATACATCACTCCTCCCCTCTCGCTGTTACCATTTGACCCTTTGCTTGGCATTTAATTATATATTCTCATTTATTCAATGGTGATTTTTTTTTTTAAGTACACTGCAGTACACTCAGCAGATTTAAGTGCATATATTCATGTCATGGATGGCATCCTTGATGTGGATTTATTATCTGTTTTTGTTACTCATCAACACTGGAGGTGTCCTCCCTTATACATGCCATTCTCCTCCCGTTTACCTTGGGGAGATTCCCAAGGCAGACGTGATAGGTAGGGCTCCCTCCTCCCCCAACCCCAACATATCATAAAGCTGATTGAAACACACCACTAACCTCCACCACCAATATTTCTTACAGAGAGAAGACAGTGCCAAATTCTTCTGGTCTCATCATTTCAAGTACCACCACTGAGATGAGTTACAACACAAGACAGAGACCGGGAACTTGCAATAGAAAGTTTTGTTGTGATCCGTACCTTGGACTTAATTCAGTCCTCATCATTCAAGACCGCAGAGAAAGGCTGCATGGTGAAGACAGAATTAGCTGCATTATCAAATTTCCTTGTAAAAGCGAAAATTGGCACTTCTGGAAAAAAAAAGCGCCAAACCACAACAAACCTGACACATTACAGCAGTATCAGCTCACAGCACACAGGCCAAGGCTATGTCTAAAATTTCCATTACAAACTTCATCTTTACTTTCAAGACAAACTTCTCAAGCAAGGCTGGTACTGAATTCTTGAGCCCACAAATGTACTTTGTTGTGAAGCTGTTTTAACAAATTTAATTAGGATGAAACAATAAGTTAACAAACAGGCTTAGAAAGATATGGATGTTACTACCTCTTTTCAAGGATAAAAAGGAAAAAAAACCCAACTTAGCTGGGTTTAAGTAATAAGGTATACATTTTTAATTATAAATACTATAAAGATACACTTGGTTAAAATTATCAAGCTATCCTAACATTCCTGTCCATATTGACCTCACAGCAGGATTTGAATGATACATTGCAGTGATGAAATACAGGCATCAAATATGTGTATTCTTTTCCTTAATAATGTTCATAGGCTATTTGCAGATCTGAGGTCATACATGGTATTATTACATAACAGATATAAGTGAGATATTTGAAATTATCTTAGAAGTAGCATTTTGCAAGTGGTGTTATCTATTACCTCTGCGTATATTGCCTAGTCTTTAGCAGCAATGCTGGCCATTGTCCTACCCATTCATTTTCAGTAAAACTTGGGAAAATAAAATATTGTAATTCTTGTAGTATGAGACTGAGGCCAGTAATGCCTCAAATTAATTTGGAGTTTACCTTGGAGAGACAACATTAGCACCTTCCCTGTCACTAGCTCTGTAACTGTACAGTGGCAAAGCCTAAGAGTATCACTTATTGATGAAGATCTCAGCTTGCCAGGTGCTTTACTAATAAAAGACAAAATGATTGCCAGTTCTGTCAAATAACAAGCATTAACGTAAGCTCACAACAACAGACTAACACTTGAAAGATATGCTAGCTGGTCTGGAAATAAGTATACTTTCATACATATTTAGAATCAGACCTGATACCTTTTTATTGAGTTAACTCTCAACTGAGATACTGTCCCAAGCCCTTTCCATGTATTTCAAATCTCTCAACTTCAGCTAAACTTATACTTAATCTTAACTAGATTGCTTTTTAATTACTGTACGAATGCAAGTCTGTTGTGCTTATGGCTGATTAACAACTAACTTGAGAAAACTGCCGGACAGGGAAGAATAAGGAAAATAGGAGTTAGGAGGCTCAGACCAAAAATAATTTAACAACCTCATCATGTGTTATATAGATTAAAACATGGTGTAAATCTAAAATCATTCTCTTATTCATGTATTTTTGCAATACATACTTAAAATATGTGAGGCCCTCATGTTCTGATAATTCTTAATAGAAGAACTCATGTCATCTCTCTTTAGAGAACTGACCACTCAGGCAAGTACCTAACACCTTGCAAAAGTTTACTATTCAACGAGTCTTCATAGATTTTTCAGATCTGGTAAATAAATACTATTTTTCTCCTACAAAATATTAAATCTAACTTTTCCAAAAAAGGAAAGGAAACTATGAATTCAACGGGATTTTACTCTTCTCATAGATGAACATAACTATAGGTTATGCATTGCTTTCATAAAAATATGTTCTTGATATTTTTAAGTTGTGATAGCAGCAAATTGTGATGAGTTAGTGTAGTAAACTAATAGACAATTAATGCTGGACGGAGGAATGCTTGGATATGAAGAATGATTCTACTAATGAGGAACATTTGAGAAGTATATAATACAAACAGGATGTAGCTTCTTTTCCACAGTTTTGATGACAAGAGTTTTTACAAAAAAAAAAATTCATTCTGCCTTCAGCCATTCCTAGCAAATATTAGGTCTTTATATGAAAATAAATCAGAGAGAGAGAATTGAGAATATATTCTATTCTATATATAGTTAATTATTCTATAAATATATAAAATTGCATCTCTGGGCTATACAGACCATGAGGGAAATCCAGGCTGAGTACCAGGCAGCGAAACTGCAGCCAGTCTAACAGGAAGGACCAGCCATAGCAATGGCTTTTGCTTTCCACTCTGATGTACGCTTCAGGGAACACATGCTTTAGCACAATAGCAGTCGATTAGCTTCAAAATGCAAAGAACTTACAATATATACATGAAGGTACGTACATAGATATTGAGGGCATTTCTGGAATATGAACTGAGACGGCTTATTCTAAGTTTGATTTCTGTAGAGTTATACGTATGATATAATTTATGAAAAAAGAAAAAAGCTCTGTTGGCTTTGTATGCTTCCCCCTCATTTTTCATTTTACCTTGCTATCAGTGTTTGCAGTTTCATACGCAACTTTTATAACTCTTTGGTGAAGTCCCAGTTCTGGGATACCTTCAAGGCCTGACCTCTCAGAACAGAAAGACTAATTTGAGTAGAAAATGTAGCTTCCACTTGAGTATAATACTTTCACCCTATGAGTGCTTCCATTTGGAGGCCAAGTCCAGCCTCTATTGTGAGCGCTGGCAAAACTCCCAATTGTTTCAGCAGGCTTTGCACCAGACTCTAAATTCAAATTACTTTTTTTTTCTAACTGAAATAGTATACTTCAGAATAACTTCTTGCATGCTATTCAGAGATTTCATTAACTTTGCAGATAAATAAGTTTTATTTTTATGGAAATTCAGACTCATCTGAAGACTCTGGCAGATGATTTCATTTGTGTTCAAGTTAGCTCATGTTTAAGGCCCTTCTAGTCACAGCTTTCTCCTGGGTATTTTCCTGATCAAGCAGAGTTAAAAATAAATAACTAGCTGGGGAAAAAAAAAATCCCTCTCTGAAATAAGATCGTAAAATATCTGGAAGCAATAAGAAAAGTTATACAGTATACAGGAAGGAAAATAAACAAACACCTTCACAACATAAAAATATTCAGTCTTTGGAGATGTCCTGATAAGACTTTGCTCTTTGGCCATACCTGTATCTGTGCCAGCAAGCTAAGAAGAGCCATAGCACATTTTCTGGCCGTAAGGCCAACTGGCATAGCCAGGCCACACACACACTGTAAAACCTTTCAGATTCTAAGCTAGGATTGCAACAGGCAAGCTACCTTGCCCACAGCAGGACTCAGCTCTTGCCCAGGACTGGCAAAGGTTACCAGCTCAGCTGAGTCACCAACAGGTAAGTCACACAGGTGGCTGGCATAAGTAAGCATATCCGGAAAAAAACATTAATTGGCAAGCAAAGAGACATATGAATGCTTCTTTGTGAGTGTGGCATCAAGACTGCCCAGTGGAATACATATAACTAAAGCAGCTCAGTCCATGAATGCTAACAAGCCATAGCATATCACTGTCATAGAAACTGGATAGATGACACTAAAAATAATAAAGCCTTCTAATTTTGAAAATTAGCCATTTGAAAGACTGGCAGACCCATAGCTCTGACTGTACAATATTAAGGGAATCAGTGCACTGAGCAGAGTCAAAAGTTGAGATTATTTTGTTGATTTAAAAACAGAATGCCCAAAGAACACAAAATATACTATTATATTTCTGGCTTTAAACTTGAACTCAGCATAAGTTATTTCAGGAATGTTTTGCATAGACTCTTTTTATATTTCTAGTGCAAAATCTATTTTGATTGCATGGCCCTGGAACAAGTCTGTTATTTTTCACATTTTATCATTTTTGGAACCAGTATGCTAACACAGTCTTATCTTTCAACCCGCACCCTCCTCCCCCTCAAGGCAAAAATAAAACACACTGTAGCACTTGTAAAAGCAGAAAGACAGGCTACAGTGGAAATCTCCATTCACTGAGGGAAGGGATTGCATCTCCACAGGAAAACAAAAACAAAAGTTCAAGTCTGAGGTTAAGCTATCACATATGCTATAGCAGTATTCCATAGCTTCTCGCATCTTGAATGCAGTGAGCTGTCAAAAGGCAAAGCCGTGAATCTTTGTACAAGAGAAGATTAAAAAAAAAAAAGTGATGTAAAAAATAAGGCTTCAACATCAAAATCAAAAGCATTAATGATGTAACTATGGGATAACATCACTCTACCCACCTGGCATTGTGGTCTGTCAATGGGATCATATACACAACTGAAATATCACAGCAGGAACTTGAGATGAGATTTACATATACCTTAGTTTGATTTCAGCAACATGACAAAAAAGAAGCTTCAAAATACAAAGATATATACTGTTTATGTATAAGAGAAGGAAAAGTGTACTTCGCTCAGTGATTTAAAAGCATACTCACAAAGAACAGGAACAGGTCGGGTCAAACAAGGCTCAAATGCAGTGATAGGAGGGAATATCTATTTACTGCTGTCTTTTGCTTCTTCACATTATTCTTCTGTTCACAAAAACAGCCCCTAACACCCTCCCAAACAGATGTGTCTTTTTTTTCCATCCACTTTAATTTTCAAACTTTATAGTGAAGAAAAGGTTTTTTCATTACCATCTCGATTTTTAGGGAGAGAGAATACCAAATGCAATACTCATACTTGGAGAAGGGCAGAAGTTATTTGAACTCCTAAACACCTTGATAACAGCCCAGCTTTAGAACAAGACTAAGATGAGAAGAAAATAGGTGGACACAAGAAGGAAAGTAACAGAGTATCACTGGTGGAGTTCCTTGATCTTTCAAATTTTCTAAGATCCCCATCCCAAAAACCAGGAAAATGCCAACAAAATACGCTGCTGATGCAAAAGTACAAGACATTGACAGCATAGTGAAGGATACATAGAGAAGTAACTGTCTGTCGCAGAACAGGAGCAGATAGAGTGACCACAGGAGCTCAGAATTCAAGGTGGAGTTACAGATAAATGCCTGGATCTAAAAGTAACTGCTGCTGTCTCATCAGCTGGCAGGCTTAGAAAATGTTCATGACAGGGTATCTATGATCATCAATATCACAGCCCCAAGAAACACTAGGATCTTAATGTTTCAGAAGAGAGATAGAAAATATTGTCAGTTTACAAGACATTCACAGGACTCATGTAAGTAGCTAAATACACAACAGCTAGTCATATTCAAAAGATTGCTTCAGAATGGGGTTATTTTAGAGAAAGATTTGATGATCCTCCTAAAAGCAACAGAATCTCCTACAGGAGGCTCAGAAGGGACAGGATTACTACTCATAAATTCATTGTGGGGAAAGGGGCACAAGAACAAGTCAATAACGAAGAGCCATATATATGCTTAGACTAAAAATTAGGAATAAGTTTCTAATGAGAATAAACATTTGTCTTTCTTAAGACACTTTTCCAAAAACTGTCCAGAGAAATTTACCACTTTTCAAGGTGGAGCTGTATCAGCTTATATGCTATAAATTGTGTTTGTGAGAGTAAACAACTGGACTCAACAACGCTTCCAGCTTTATCTTTCTATAACTTCTACATACATTGAATTTCCCTACTTTAGTGACTGCACAGGACAGCATAGAAAATCAAAAAAATATCAGTGCGCAACCAGAGGTGACAACGCAAGTGTTATCCTGCTGTGTTCACACAAAACACTTCTGAGCATGCACTACACATGAACAGCAGGCAGGTAGTTCCTTATCAGAGTGTGCTGCTTCTCAGTGATTAGCAAACATTCTCTGTTTATGGGGATAACTGCAGTGCTAGCGATCCTCCAGCCGCAAGAAATCACACAGTCATAGGTGTGAAGGAGATGCAGAAATACCATGATTTATTCCACTTGCTCCCAGACCAACTCAAAGATTTCTCCCCATGCTGCTCAACCCATTAAGGTACTTTCACAGCAGTGACTGTTGTCTGTACACCAGTAATGAACAGCTTATAAATTCAGCCCTGAGCACTGCTCTTCTCTACATCTGCTTTCCGTTATCTCTATGTTGATATATTTCTGCCTTATTTACCCTCACCTTAAACTATCATACCTTTTCTTTGAGGGGAAGACCCCAAACAGCATATCATTCTTCAGAAATGTAAGCAGAAAGTCACCTCCTCTGCAATGCAACTGACTGAAAGACCTTAAAAAGACAAAACCCAGCATCTCTAGCCATAAGTATCTGTGGCTTGGCAAATCAAACACCAACATGCATAAACAAAGTCAGGACCCGCTAAAGGAAATCAGATGCCCTAGAGAGCTTGGCATATCTTCCCAAAATGTTTGAGTTTAGCTGTATCATAATTATTTTCAATTCTCTGTTACAATTTCAAATTAGTTAAGGAAATTAACTCAGGCTAGTTCTTTCTAGCTTGTAGGATCAAGTAATCTTTGTACTGCACCCCAATTTGCAGCCAGTGCGTAAAACTGGATTATCTAGTGCAACCCAAAGGACCGCTTTTCCCATCCCCAAATAGAACATCACTACAAAACCTTAAGGGGATTCAGGTTTATCCAATGTTTTAAATTCCCATAGGCTGCAAGAGAGATTGCATTTGGTTAAACAAGGTTCAAAACNAGGCCAGGCTGGATGAGGCTTTGAGCAACCTGGTCTTGTGGAGGGTGTCCCTGCCCACGGCAGAGGGGTTGGAACTTGATGATCTTTAAGGTCCTTTCCAACCCAAACCATTCTATGATTCTATGGTTTCACATTTGAGTCATTCTCCTGAAGCCAGTTCCTTCTGAAGGACTACCAAGGTGAGTACAGGTTAGACAATCAGACCAATTATTAATCAATGGGAATATTCTTTATCATGTGATTCAACCATGAGACATGACTTAAGACTTGGGAGCAATAATACACATCAGTCACAGTAATTTTGGGAAAGGCAGAGGGGTGGTGTTTGACCTTGCTAACTTTGAAATGGATGTATGACATTTTAGCTGATATAAACCTACCAGCTGAAATGGGACAGTCTCAGTCAGGCAAACATGTCTTCTCCCACTATTTTTCTGTAGTTTAGACAACCATGCCTTTGTCTTGTCTTTGCAATTCAGCTCATACTTGCAGCAGTTTGTATTTTCTAGATATCAGGCATTGCATTCTCTGTCTTTCATGATTTTGGATTAGTAATATGTCAACAAAAGACTACAACGTTGGCCATTTGCACCACTGGCTGTCATTCACAGACCAATCACTCTTCCTGAACACAGGCCCTAAACTAGCAACTTCAAAGTTACACTCTTCCGGGCAATTCATATAATTGTGCTCCCCTAAGGAGAATTGAAGTTTTGAACAGACTAAACACTATGGAAAATGGTAGGTTCTGTTGGTTAGTATACAATATATGCAATGCAGAAATTTCCAAAACATCAGCAACATAACCAATCTTTATAAGAACAAGACTCAGCACTGTGTTTATTTGGCTAATAGAAAGAGAACTTTGTTCAAAACTTCCTCCTCTTCCTTGCATATGTACATACTAGCCAAATAGGAGTGTTTTTTCCTGTCTTGTTAAATCTCTTTCTGATGATGATGGATGAGCTATCACAGGATATACAGAACCTGCTATCCTTTTCCAGATGAGCCAGTTAGCAGTTAAATACAGGGTTTGAGTGAATCAAGCTGGATTCACACAAGAGTATTAAAGCGCTCACTTAAAACTCAGTCTCTGCCTTAGGGTTTTTACAATCTTGTAGCAACTGGTTCAAATTTGTAGAGTATTTTGGAGGCCATATTAGTATTCAGGAACTTTGTGGGGAGGAAGGTTTTCATGTTTGCCTCTGATAGTAAAATTCTACGAATATTCTATACAATTTGGTGGAAGTTGCTCAATTTTACCTGAAGCCGCTAGTCCAAAGTGGACATTTCAATGTTTTGTTTCAGCTTGAGGTTTGCACAGACATTAAACCATTGCTGTACTTGATGGTAGTTACAGATGTTCTCTATTTGAGGTTTGTTTTCTTTTTATGTACATGCAATACACACACCACTATGAAACTATATGATTCCTTAAGCACTACAATAAATATCACATATCAAACATTTTTCAATGTCTTACTGCACTCTGATCTCTCTCTACCACAGCACAGGAATTTTCAGAGAACAACCACTTTCAAAATAACCAACTACTGATTTTGATTCTGCACACGGAATATAATTTTTGAGGCATCATGAATACACGTGAAAACAAAAGTCATATAGACACTAGTCCTGGGTTAGAGAATAGAATATCTCTGAATGCTTATATAATAGACATATATATATGCAGTATTTTTTATACACACACATATGTAAATAAGTTAGAATATAGGTATAATGCTCATTTTCCTACTCCACAGCTCATTAAGACAACCAGTATCCAAAAGGATGCCTTCAAGCTCACATTTGCCAAATTAGACCTTTGAAAGGTTTAGTATTGCAACTTCAAGAAGAACTACACAGTGAGAATATGAGGGCAGCAAATTTTTTTTTTATTTATTTTTTTTACTGTCAGCAAAAGATAACAGCAGTTTAAGGAGTCTTCAGAGTGCTGGGGAGGGGTTCAGAAAACACCACCTAAGCCAGCTCCTTGACAGACAACATTATTTACTAGACTACTGCTTGAAGTGGCCACAATTGACAGTGAAAGCACAGTCAGAATAAGGGTGTGTCAGCTTATAATTTCTGCTCAACACAAACAAAAGCAAACATATATTCCTTTTAAAGTATAGTACTGCAAGAAAAGAAAAAAAATGCTGTGTGCCACCTACTTAACATCTGAAAGGACATGAGAGTTTTTCTTTCATAATGAAAAAATAATCACAAACGTGTTTCTGTGATAACAGATGTTGACTTACACCATCAAAACAGAGTTTAACGATCTGGTGTTACTATTCGGCAGTATGCAGTTCAAATGGAGCCAGAATCTATAAAAGCATCTTCAAAACCATGCATTTGATCACACCCATTAAAAGAAATAGTAACAAAGGAAATCTAACAGTTTAACAGACCCATAGTAAAAAATTGAATTATACTTGATTAAACAAAAGCTAAGATATCACTGTAAAAGACAGTTCATACACTTTTTTGGCTTTAGATTTTAAAATACTATGGTGATTGACTATCCACCATGGAAATAGCCAAAGAGCGGAGGCCAGCCATTTCACACCACACTGTCCCCAGCCTGTTGCCTGCTCTGCAGTCTCTGCAGGGAGATTTGGCCAGCTCGGACCCTCGGCTTCAAAGCCTGCTGTTACCCTGTGGTGCAGGGAGTTTCCTGAAAGGCAAAAGCTGCATCTAAATATTTTGAGATGACTAATAGACATTTTTGTATGCTTGTTGCTTTCAGTTGGAAAAAACAAGGTGGACTTTCTACATTTTCTAGCCACAGTTTTGGAAAAAAAAAAAATCAAGCACCTCCTACCTATTTTCTGCTTATATTTTTGCAGGGTTTTTTTCAAGGAAGATAAGCATGCAGTTCCCTGGGGCTCTTCCATGAAAAAAGTGAACACACTGTATTTGTTTGCTTGGGTATAAAGAACTGAAGGTTTTATGCAAGGTAGCCCTTTGACAAGATTCTCGCAGTGTCAGTTCTGCACTGAGAAGTTTACTTCTGAAAGAAAAATTTTTCTCTGAAAACACAACAACTTAGGTACACCAATGAGTAAGACTCATTCTCCATGAGTACACAAGTCTGCACAATATTTATATATTTCATTGCTCATATACCTGAAGAAAGAAGACAAAAGAAGATAACAAAGGAAAACAAGGGAAAATAACCCTCAAGTATTCAAGGATTTTTATAAGAGCTCCACCCTTGCTGACATTTCAGGAATTTCTGACGATACAGGATTTTCTGACATGAAAGCAATTTCTTACTAGGACTTTTCATCAAACCACTGTGGGCTGCAATTACCACAAAACTGTTTTCTACTCATTGCATGTTATTCCATGGTGACTGGCACAATTGTCAAAGCGTTTACATGTGCTAAGTGTACACTGCATAAAATCTCACAGTGGGGACTTATTACTTCAGTTCTCTAGTTCTTACTTCACATGCATATGTATTATACACACATCAGCATAACCAAACACTGCAAAACATGTAACTTGAATTTCTTGTCACTGCGTATTACAGGAGGATAATCTATACAGTTCCTATTAAAAGTAATTAAAAGCTTTCTATGCAAACAACCCTTTAAACAATGTAGCTTGAGGTCTGGAAACAAGAACCTTGAAATTTGTCATTTTAAGCTTACTTTCCATAACATGTTACGAAAGTAAGCAATTTTCCAGTGTTAGAAAATCTTCTTTCCTCACCCTTCTAGACAAAGAGTAAATTGCCAACAAGCTTTTATTTAAAAAGCTAGAGATAGTAAAATATACAGAAAATAAATATATCAGGTATTTTAAAATAAAGGTCATGCCAAAAGTTATTTTGCAACAAGGCTGCAGAGTCTGGAATTAATTTGATACTGTGCTATTTGAAAATTCCTGTTACTCACTACACCATTCCTGGTCTCCAGGAAGCTTGGGGTGGGCAGTCAGGAAGAGGAGAGAGCTAACTGAAAGCAGTACAACTCTGCCTGTGAGAAGTGGCATAAATATTTGCCCGGCTGACTTTAATGTGAGCAAAACCTAATCCAGAGATGATCTTACTGAGGGCTCAAATGCTCACTACACAGCACCATGCTGAGCACCAAAACCCTGAGAGCTGACCCCGTATTCCTATGAGGTCAGAGCTCAAGAACAAGACTGACATTTTAAGCAAGACAGACATTTTTTGTCTACAAGAATTACAATGTTATTTATGAAATCTGAAGGCGGAATAAGCTTCTATGCAAAATATGTCCAAAAATAGTTAAGTCTGGCTTTATAAACAAAGCACAAGAAATTAGGTTGTTTTTCACTAAAATATTTATTAATGACCATGCATTAATATGCAATTATCCTCCTGAGAAAGCAGGGCAATTTGTGTTAATTGGGAGTCATTTATTATGTACCTGCAGATCCTGCCAAGCATAGATTATCAGTGAAGTAGCTCTACTCCTGACTTCATTTGTAGTGTGACTCATGAAGACATGAAGAAAGTAGTGGAAGGCCATAGCTATGCTGCACATCACTCAATTTCTGCCTTTAAAGAAGAGTACGGTACTTAAGTTCTAATCCTTACTGGAATTTCCAGTGGAAATTAAGGCAGTCACTCCTTGGCAGAGCAACAGACATTTCTTGGTTCTGCAGTTCGACAGGAGTTCAGTATGAACTCAAAGGAATGGATGCAATATGAACAGATATTCCTCCTGATCATAATCTATTTTTGTTATTGTTTAAGAATCAACATTAGTGCTCAGAATTCCTTCATTCTATAATGAATGCTCTAGTTACATGCCACATCTGATTTGTAAAGATCAGGCTACAGATGAACTGGCCCAAAACATGCAGGAAGATCAGTTCTGCAGTTGCATTCCAGTCCAACATCAGCATTAGAGGAAACTTGTGAAGGCACAGAACCCCGCCTTGATAACAAGAATTTCAGAATCGCTATGCATTATTCTCAAGTGTCTCTGCTCGAATCAGTAACTAAGCAACTTTTGAAAAAAAATTCCCTTTGATTGGAGCACGTAATATTCTGTAAACAAACTGTGAACTCCAAGTCTACCATTCATACCTGATTTTACCCACTTTGTTTTCGCAATAGCAACTGTTCCAACTTGAAGACATTTGCAGTGACTTGAATTTCCAACCTTCCTGTTGCAAATTGTGTCAAGAGCTTGAGGTTACTCATATGCATAATCCATTTTCAAGTAGTTACACTGGACCTCTGATAATAAACTCATTCCCTAGTCTACGCTCTTTGTCCTTGTTTCTGGGCAGGTCACAACATAGTTAGATTGGCAAGAAACAAAAAACGAACAGGGATATCCTTGGCTAGACTGCTGCACTAGCATTCATTTTCCTTCAGTCATACCTCGTTTTGGTAGCATGGAATTTTCTTCTTAGTACATTATAACATGCAAAGTTTCTGTATAGTTCTTTGCTGCAGCTGAGTAAAGAATGGTTTGCCAAAGCATGTTATCATTGCATAGGTTGCGGGTTTTCATGTGCATTTGGCCCTTCAGGATTTGCTGGCAAAATACATGCAATAACAACAGTATCGTAATTACAACTGTAACCATTAAAAATACATGCACATTTTCATTTTTTCCATCTCAAACTTTGAAACTCCACAAAATCCAGTTTGTTTTTTTTTCCCCTTTCAGAGATGTAATGAAAAGCTAACTCTCTGAAGGAAGTAAAAACTCATGTGGAAAAAAAAAAAAAGTCGTGATCAAAACTGTGATTTTCTATAAAAAGTATATTCTAGTGAAAACTCCCAACACATCAACTTTTCTTGGATGCTAAGTACAGAAAGGATGCTGCAACATTTTACAAGAAAAATAAATGAGAGAGAGAGGCTTGTTATCAAAACCTCAACATTTTTAATCCAGGCATGGCAACAAGAAAGAGGAGAGGAAAATGGGGAAGAAAAGAACAGAAAGATTTAAATTAGTAGAAGCACATGGATCTTCTAGAAGACAAGAGGAAAATAATTTAAATTATACACAATAAGTAATCTGGGGAAAATATAATACAGAGGTATCTACAAATAAGCTAAATACTCATTTCTACATGAATGTTTGTGCATTAATAAAAATAGGGAACATCAACTAAAGTAAAGAATGACACCACTTGGAGGACCTTATATTTAATTCAGACTAAAGCACTGTATTCCACTCTAGATATTTAAAGAATTCCCAAAGTAATAGGGAGTATAGCCTTACAGAATATAGCCTTAAGAAGTCAGAGGCTGTTTTAACAAATATTTAGCTAGATATTTTCTGTGAAAAGAGTCTTAGAGGAACAAGCACTGAAGCACAGTATCAGGAATACATAATAATCCTCTGAAGAAATCCAGGTCTGCTGTGTTATTACAAAAGTACATAAACAATTGTTGCAATTTATTTTTATTTTTTAATCACCACCCTAGTTTCTACTTACGTTGCAAAATAAAATACTTATTGACTCTCTCTCTCAGTGCCAGTATAACATTTTTAGGTCAGCCTGTATGGTGGATTTAGCTTTTCCCACATCCTGACCAGGGCAAACTAGAGCCATACAGTCAGTTCTGGATAAAAAGCAGGGAGGTAATGACAAGGAATTAAGCTGTTTCTAGAAAAACAGAATATGTAGATTGTGTCACTCATGAAGCTATTGTCACCCTGCTCTTGCACTTAGAAAGCAGCTTATCCTCTGTTAAAGCAAGATATAAAGAGAGGATAGACAGAACCAAATTCACATATATAATTATTACTGTATGCTGTACAATATAGGAAGCTCACCATACTGGTTTGGATTTGGCCTTCCAAATGTCCTTGGCTGCTTAGTACTCCTTTCAGAGCCAAACCAGGGGCATTCTTGGCTTCAGTTAGATTTGTATTAGCCCAGCACACCCCAGTCTTCCGTTTTTTAGACACTGAGTTTTCTTTGTAAACCAAGAGAAAAACAGGATATCTGCAAATTTTAAAAAATCACAGCATCTTATTGTGAGCTTGCAGTACATGTGTCATTTGTTAAAGGACACAATCTAATATGCTTACCTATTTTCCCAATTTAGGTAAGAATAGAAACCAGTTAAGTCTCTTGGTCAAAAGAAGAAGTTACCACCAGCTATATTTGAAAATTTATTTTCATCTCTATGAGTTTCATTTATGGGGAATCTGTTTGGGATCACTCTGACATTTTTTCAAGGAGGTAAGTTTCTTAAAATGCATTGTAATCATACATGTACATTGTAGTCATACTGCACACATGATAACACTGAGGGAATTTTCTGCAGCTGTTACAGTGAAGCTATCACACGTCTCTGAGGACAAAGGTTTTAGAGAAATTATACAAATCTTATATACAGATTTCCCAGAAGCAAGTACTGTCATGCTTCCTATCATCAAATAAGAATATGGATCCATGATAGTACTGTGATTTAAGTATACTCTGCATCAGATAATTTTTAGTAGCTCATTTCTACCAAAAGATCCAGATATGAACACACCAAACAGACTTACTAAATATAACTAATAATAAATAAGAACCTTTCAAAGATGAGAACTTTTCCTGTCTTAAACAATCATCATTTTATGGGATGAACCGTTCTCTGGAGTTGCCTATCCTTAAACCAATTAAAGGGAGAGACAGTTAACTGACTTCAGATATACCCATTAACTTTCCAGAAAGCTAAATGAAGTCTATGAGTCCTTTGCAAAGTCTCATTCATTCCAAAACTGAGCATAACCAGGGCTGCAGAGAATCACAGAACAGAAAGAAATGCTGCTTAGTTTCCCACCATGTCTATCATGAGACATACACATTATTTGTGTTAAGAGGAGTACAAGGGAGATTAAATATCCCTTTGGGAATCCAACCCTGAAAATATAAGGTATGCATTGCCTTAAATGGAGCAAGGGGACACAGTTGATTTTGCAGGATGAAAGCTTTAGAAGCTCTATTCAGAATCCTTAAAGTAAAACTACAAAGTTATACCCAGTCCTCCCTATCTGGAAGCATTAAATAAATACCCATCAGCTTCAGTGGAAACAATTCCTCCTCAATACACCACTGTCTAGCACAAAGTTAGTCTGTATGTCACTTTCTAGTTACAACTCAGATTGATTTCAGAGAGCATAGTTCTTTTCTGAATTCGGGATACAAAACTCAGTTCCATGGAGGAAAGTTTGTAGAATCCATAGTGACAACATAAAGGACTGTGAAAGCATCATAGTTACATCCTGTTGCTTATACACATACACTATATACTTGAATAAAATACCATTCACTTTTTCAGCACTCCAGTCTTTGAAGATGAGACAAATGGCACAATTTTAAGATTAGTACAGGCTAAGATACACTTTCTAGCTTTGCTTTACAGTCAAATTGAATACAAGACAACTCTGCAGTCAAAGACTCTGCTATTGATTTGCAAGTAGTCTATACCACTTCCCTGATTTCTAGGCCAGCTCTAGAAAGACCAACATTTGTACGACCACCTACAGTATTCACATGAACAACTATTAGGCTGTTCTCTTCCCCCAGTATAGTGCTTAGGCAAGAAGAGTAACGAACAATTAAAGCTAATTTGAGAGGGGATGACAAGACTGAGATCACCAGCACACAGGTAAAAGCCGGTTTAGCTAGATACAAAATGGTAATTTTCTCATGCTGTCCCAAGCATTGCCTACATCTAAAGTACATTACTTTCTCATTTTCCTTTGTATTGTTTACTGACAAAAGGTTTAACGATAAATTTCAAGTTTATTTACACATTCCATAAAGTCTTATTATTTTTTTTTAGATCACACTGAGAAAGACTTTATTGTAGGGTTTTTTTGTTTTTGTTTTTTTTTCTCAGAGTTTGAGTTTTTCTTATGTATTAAACATGTCAACAAGACTGGATTCCCAGAAGATACTGTACAAATATTTACACAGACAGGTTCCCAAGCCTAGACCCAGGTGTGCAGGCATCCTAGGAGAATTAGCTGTGTTGTGCTTGAACTATTTCTGGGACTTGGGGAAGCAAGGGCAGAAGAGTTAATCTGAGGTATAGACTACTTTAGAGTTCACCCTTTTGTCAGCACCTTGCCCCACAAAAAGTTCTCAAAGACAAGATCCATGCTTCATGCTAAAACATCAAGCAAAGGGGTTTCCGTGAAACTGAAGTTCAGTAGTCTGACTGCTGAAATGTTTTTTAAATCATATCCTAATAAGAAGAATTAACAGATCCAACTTAGGTATCTTACTTGCTACTGCACTATCATAACACCAGGGTGACCGTATTTTGCAATTACGCCAGAAAAACACAAATTTTTATTCTTCCTTTCCAGGACAGATCTAGTAGAGCTAACAAAAGTACAGAGCAGGACTGCCTGCACAACCAGTGACAGAACAACTTACCTACAAGAAACTATTACGTAGACTTGAAATATCTTTTCCAGCCTAGAAAATTTTCACAAAGGTGTATAATTTTACTAGCACATTCAATGTCAACAGGAAATGAATATTCACTGTGCTTCCCATCACAAGAATTACTAACAGCAACCAAAAATACCAGTGGCCAGGCTTAAGCTTTCCAAGACACAAGAATACTCTGTATACTACAAAGCATCTTAGATGCAAAAGGATAAACCAATTATATAATGATGGCTCTGACCTTGAAGTTCAAACACAGGTTTGTTTTACATATGAAATCAGTGTGATTTTTTCAAAATGCTAACAGAGCATCTTTAACCACACACATTGTTTAGCCTTTATTAGTCAAATCTACCAGACTCAGAGAAGTTTTCACTTGTAATCTAAGCTGTCCAGGACATAAAAATACAAAGAATCTTAGACGCAAGAGAACAAACCAATTATGTTACAACGGATCTGACCTTGCAGTTCAAACAAGGGTCAGACAATAGTGTTTAACTTGCATTTATTGGGTTTACCCCCAGCCTCCAACCTTTGTTTAGGTACTTATTAAGTGCACATAGATGCAATTCTATCAAGACTGTTGTGTTTTAGAATCCTTCTCATTGAATCCATTACTGAATTTCTTCTCGTTGGAAATCCAGTTCAAAAAAAAAAAGATATGAGTCTGCTGGATTTTTCACCTCTCCAAGCAGGTGTACCTACTTGTTAACTTGTCTACTTATATGTCACTTCTACATTACAGGAACTGGTAAAGATTGCAGCTTGTGGACTGAAACTGCCAGGGTAGTCCTAGTGGTCCTGCAGGTTTCTAGAAAGACAGGCTTTTAAGCTAACACTATTAAGTTCAGAATTTTCATAACTTTTAAGGGCCAAAGCTCATATAAAAATGAAAAGGAAAGTTTTCTTGTTGGAATATAAATGGATTAATCTACAATACTGATAATGAGGTATTTGTATTGTTGTATGGCAACCTTTTGCTGTTGTGTTGTATGCCACTTGTATGTATCTAGAGGGAACCTAAATCTATGAAGATTTCTGTCTAAATAAATGCAAGATGTTGGCTGTAAATAAAGGAGGCACAGAGATGGTTCATTAGTATGTAACTGGCAGAATCAGAATCCAGGTATCCCATTTCCAGAAGATCATACTCAGCGTAGTAGTCGTTGAACCACAAAATAAAACTCACTGTATTGGTTCCAAACAATGTGTTTATATATAATATATTGCTATGCATAATGAGTCATGATGAAAATGACTGTCTGTTTTAAACCATTTCCCACTAATTCCATTAAATACTACCGTGCCAAAATCCAAAACCACAAAGTTTGGGACAAGAAAGCTCTTTGCTTTTTGCTTCATCACCTAAAAGGTTCTTTCATGCCTACTTTCTAATGCTGCAAAGTGCTGCCTTCCAGTCTACAAAGACACAAAATATATATACTACAGGACCTATAAATCTCTCCCTCACGTATGCAGAAAACTCATTTCCTACATTGCTTGTTCCAGTCACTCTCTGCTTTTCATTAAGCACGGCATATAATTCAGAAATACATTGGGGATAGAAGTCCAAGAATTTTCTGAGAAAGACCCTCAGATGGCTGAACAGTAAGCCAGCTAACCTTGCACTCAAGCAGAGAGATTTCTAAGAGCTATTTGGCATAAAACACTCAAAGCAATTAAATCATTTCAGTGCAAGACCAGTCAGCAAGTGTTAAACTCCAGATTCAGAACATGTATGCAGCACTGGAACTTAAAACCAGTCAAGGGCATTTGCATGAAGTCAGTTTCTAATCTCTTCCTCCCAATGGCCATACAGACATTTTTACATTGAAAAAAATGTTTTTGAAGACAAAGTCTCTACCCCTCTATTTCTTTAAGTATTTGTCAAAATATTTCTAGTACATCATTGTTATTTGCACTACAGTAGAGTCCAAGAACCCTCTCACCAAGCAGGACAGCTCTGAACAACCCTCACAAGGACAGTTCATGTTCCCAAGAGCATGACATCTGTACAATTGATAAATGCTAATATGGCATTATTTCTGCATGTGCTTCACAAACTATTAGGCAGTGATGTTAAAAACGGGACATTATTTATTTTGAGAACTGGCCAGAGAACAGGAGTTCTTTTAAATTGTCTTTAAAGCTGTTACAGTTTAATCTCCATTTCCATTCACAATTTAGATAGGGGTGAAATGGAGGGAGAAATCTTCCAAATATTTTGGCAATGCAGTTTGGTCAAAGTATCTTTTTTCTCTAAAAAAGGGAGGGAAATTAATCAGGTTTTTGCTTTAGATAGAATTTATCAACCCAAATCTACGATTCAAAAATATGTCCTTTCCATTTCTTCCAAGACTTTGAAGCTCTTCAGTTCTTCTCACACATTTCTACACTGGCCAGCTAATTACAGTATTTTGCATTTAAGACTCTAAACAACAAATTAAAGTCTTAAGCTCTGACTAAGCCTGGACCAAATTAATACAGGATTTAGGCAGCATGTACATGTCTACAACAGCATTTTCTGGGCTGTACCAGCTCTAGACTGAAGAGCTTATACCTTGAAACCCTCTCTCATCTATGGCTGAACGTGTCCAGTATAGCTCTAGCATTGGAGTCTAGCAGCATTTGCTGGGGCCAATGTTAGTCTACCTACAGATAAATATTAGTTAAATTCATTAGAAGTTTTTTTTTTTGTAGGAATACTTAGGCAAACAATTAATTGACTTTTAGGTAGTGCTGGTACATAGCTGCCTTTTCCTGCCCAGTTGTGATTAAGGTAGCTGGATATCACAAAAGGAATCCTGCTTTGGGAAATAACCAAAAATTCATGGTTACCAAAACCTTCAAAATTAGCCAAATACAGTAAAAATAATTAAACATATCAAGTGCCAGTAAAACATTAGAGGGTCCCAGCAGATACATTTGGAACATTCTCTAAAACCCCAGAATGGTTTTAAAACACTGTAGCCTTTGTTAGCAGACATGGTTCTTCAGTTCATTAATACAAAGTAGGCAAAGAAAGCAGGTTCAGAGGTAGGATTTCCTACCACTTGACCTTTTCCAGTTTGTGAGAATAAGAAATAGGCAAGGAGTTATAATAAAAGCAACCATGCCCCCCTTTAATCATCCAGATTGATGAAGTTTTGTAGTTGATATGTCACTTAGTTTCAATTCAAGATCTGAAGCTTATTTCAAAGAGAATTTTTTCTCTTGTTTTTTATTACATCCTGAAGTTGCCAGAGCAACTAAACTATCTCATAGTTTATTCAGTAATTTACATAAATCATTTTTATTTACAAAAATAAATATTTTTTTTCTTCTTTAGAATCAAATTGAGAGACATTGACCTAGAGCATATAGGCATACTAACATACATACACATACAAGATATATTTGCCATAGAAGTATTCAAATTGAATACCTTTCAGATAAAAGCATTTCTTTATTACTTCTTAACTATCCTGAAAAGTAATAATAATAAAAAAAATATAGCTGCAGATGATACATACACTGCCTTCCACTGAACGTTGAAGTCTTTTATTAGGACTGGACAAGGAAATTGCAAGTTTTCTTTTAACACAAATTCCTTCCTTTGGCAGTATTTTCTGTCTCTGTATTCATGTTATTTTGAGACATTTTCATTTGATCTTTCAATATTTTCCACCACTGACTAGGTGATGAATAGGCTTGCCACCTGGCTCAGTTTCCCATCCCCTCTCCCGGTTTGAATTTTTCTTTAGACATGAAAGCCAAAGGAAATGGAAAAACTGCCAGAGGTATTTTTTTCATGTCTTCAACAAACAAAATTAAAAAATATTCTGTATGGACATGAAAGTCAAGACCCCTCTGCGTCCATCTGTTACCTCTTCCTTTGCAAGAAGTAATTGCTACATTTTACCCAAAAGTAATCTTAGCAGAATTCTAAGGAAAAACATCGATTAATTTTCAGACCGTTCAGTTGCTTCTTCAGGAATCTATCCTATATCTCACTGAATCTTTTTTGCATATTTTAGTACTTTCTCAGCTTCCTATATGCAGTCTTTCCTTTTCTACTTTTCTACTTCACTTTATTTTAATATAGTTGCTAAAATAATAATCGTCTACTGCTATTCTATCTTTTGACATGCCGCAGTGCCTGTCTCCTGTAGCTCCATCTCTGCTTCATTTCACCTTTAACTTCCAACTCTGCTTTTGCGTTTTCTCTCCATGACATTCTACAACATAAATACTCAAGGAAACCCGAAAATAAGTGATCCACACAAACACCCTATTATGGCTCATCTTCCTCTTTAGCACCTAGCATACATTATTACTTTATTAATAGTTGCAGGATACATCTACTACCAACCATCAAAGAATCTAAACACAATGACAGTCTCTACTATTTACTCGAGGTTGACAGAGTTTTCACAACTTCTTAAGAAAAAAGTGTGCACTTCCAGAGGATGCTTTTCCAGCGTAACTGCAGCATATGCACATACCCAAGTTACGAGTCACAGTTGCTGTTAGTTGCTATTCAGTTCCCAGTGGGAACTCCAGGACTAATTCTCCACAAGCAAAACACAAGTGGACACCTTGCAGGACACCCTTTGATGAACCTATGCAAAGAAAGTGTGCAGTTGAATTGGACAGTATTTCACAAAGTCTCTGCACTGTTATACTACAACAAATATAAAGCAAAGCTCAATAAGACCAACTAGAACAAATCCAGACTTGAGAAAAGTTTTCCATGAGTTTTTCCCCCCCCCCCCCCCCAAAAAAAAGGGAAGAAAAATCAATGTTATTAATTATTAAATTCATGGAGAAAAGTTATATATATTTCAACTTCTAGATCTTGAGAACATCATTGGGATGCTTCATGGAAGTTCTTGCCTGGTGATATCAGACCATCAGCTTCCTCAAAGGGAATGCATTTACTGTGACCAGTTCTGCAGAAAGGGATGACTATGTTTCATTTTAAGAGATTTATTCCAGATATTGATCATGCTCACATATGAAAGAATGAGGATATAAAACTTCCAAATTACAATGCTTAACAGTCATATTGCTAAATTTTCTAATCAAAGCTCACATTTTCTGAGAAGAGTACGCAAGTATGAAAGCTGTATTTTAGATAACTTTTAGTTTATTCCCCCCTCCATCATCACCACTGAAACACTTTTACATCAGGAAAAAGACTTCCTAGTTTCCATAGGAAAACTACTCCTCATCTTCAGCTCCATCTTAACAGCTTTTATATTGTATTACTAGCATAGCTAGGCCATGAAAAGAAGCTCGAGTTATCCCAAGAACATTGCAACAATCATACTCCAGTCATACCAAACCATTACAGAACCTCCTGCAAACATCATACAAAAGCTGCAGTGAAAGGCATGGAAAAAAGACCTAGTTAATGTGCCTCTTGCCCTCACTTCTGGAATACTTCTAGACAAAGTAAACTCAAACTTTCATTATACAATTCTTTCAGTGAGGCATAACATTTAAGGATTTTTTTCTACAGAGACAGGTTAACTGAGTTTATGTGCTGCATAGTCTCCAACACAAGAAAAATCTCTCCCTACTGCTAAAGTATGATATAGATAGTATGCCAGAGTTTTCACTTTTCATCATGGTTCTGGTGCTATTCCTCTATGAGCTTCCTTTCCCATTCAAAGAAAGAAGTCATTTCAAGACAGGGCTTTCAACTTGGGTACGACTTGAAAAAATTTTAGGAAAAAATACATTAAAAATCTTTATTTTTTTGTAAGCTATTTACATCTTGTTTATTAAAATGGTGGGAAGGTGAGATTAGGCTTATTCAGTAAGCCAGAGCTGTACAAAGGAGAAATTGCAACCATTATCCATAGCACAGAATCACAGAATGTTAGAGATTGGAAGGGACCTCGAAAGATCATCTCATCCAATCCCCCTGCCAGAGCAGGAATACCTAGATCAGATCACACAGGAATGCATCCTGGCGGGCTTTGAATGTCTCCAGAGAAGGAGACTCCACAACCTCTCTGGGCAGCCTGTTCCAGTGCTCTGTCACCCTCACTGTAAAGAAGGTTTTTCTCATATTCAAGTGGAACCTCCTATGTTCCAGCTTGAACCCATTGTCCCTTGTCCTATCACTGGATGTCACAGAGAAGAGCCTGGCTCCATCCTCCTGACACTCACCCTTCACATATTTATAAACATTAATTAGGTCACCCCTCAGTCTCCTCTTTTCCAAGCTAAAGAGACCCAGCTCCCTCAGCCTTTCCTCATAAGGGAGATGCTCCATTCCCTTCATCATCTTTGTGGCTCTGCGCTGGACTCTCTCCAGCAGTTCCCTGTCCTTCTTGAACTGAGGGGCCCAGAACTGGACACAATATTCCAGATGCGGTCTCACCAGGGCAGAGTAGAGGGGGAGGAGAACCTCTCTTGACCTACTGACCACCCCCCTTCTGATACACCCCAGGATGCCATTGGCCTTCTTGGCCACGAGGGCACAGTGCTGGCTCATGGTCATCCTGCTGTCCACCAGGACCCCCAGGTCCCTCTCCCCTACACTACTCTCCAACAGTTCCGTACCCAACTTATACTGGAACCTGGTGTTATTCTTGCCCAGATGCAAGACTCTACACTTGCTCTTGTTGAACTGCATTAAATTTTTCCCCGCCCAAATCTCCAGCCTGTCTAGGTCTCACTGGATGGAAGCACAGCCTTCTGGCGTGTCAGCCACTCCTCCCAGTTTTGTATCATCAGCAAACTTGCTGAGGGTGCACTCTACTCCCTCATCCAAGTCGTTGATGAATATATTGAATAGCACTGGTCCCAATACCATGTCCATAATGTAGCAGTAGAGAGGAATTTTATAAAAAATTTTGGTTTTTAATTGGACCACACTCATCTTTTATAGCACTCAGTCTACTAAATGTGTTCTCTAAAATGGTTACCTCACTCATGCACAGATTAAATCATAAAATCACATGTTCCCACAGATCTGGGTGGCAAACATTGATCAACATCAAGCTGGTATACATACCACACACAGATTATCAGGAATAACCGTCTGCATGGTCTTGGTAGCAAATCGGCTGCTTTTGCATTTCTGGATAAAAGCTTCCTGAAAACTCAACTCCAGCTTGCACTTAATACTTGGATATACTTCGTGTGTCACCAGCACTAGATACAAGTATACTAGATACAAGTACTGAATCCATATTATAAAGATAACTTAGGGAGCAATTAAAGTCAGAGAAAGAAAGAACGTAAGCTTCAGAAAGTCAGTGCTCAAGTCAGCCATATCATGGCCACCTGTCAAAAACTTCCTATTCCAGTGTCTGGGGTATGTTGCATTCCAGGTTCCTCTTTTCCTTGTTGACAGAACTGCCTTCTGCTTTTCTGCAAGGACTTCATAATTTACCTCAAGAGTAACAACTACAGCTTCACTGCCCAGCAGCAGTAGTCCTTTAGTAGAGGTCTGAGATACACTTCAACCCTACTTCGCATCATTCACTTCTGGGCTGTCTCTGCACCATTATTTCTTGCTCAGAAAGGCTCTGTTTTTTTTGCTTTGGCTTTACCAAGTATGTACAAAAATATCAGTGATTCATAATATATCAAAGAGATTCCTTGATATCAGAGATATGATGCCACCAAAAGGTGAGCACAATTTTTTCCCCAAACCAGTTTTTCTATTCAGACCACATCTTTTGGCCAAAGAGATCCATAACCCTAACTACATTTGGTGCAGTTTCCACTCTCCAGCATCTCTATGTTTAGGTACCCTTGTATCTCGCTGTAGGAAACCAGGTTTGAGCAGTTTAGTCATAACTCACAACATTCAATTCACAAAATAGCCTGAGAGCAATCATAAATACTACTGTTAAAATACAGTTACTGGCAAGTCTGAATTTTGTTCTTTCAATCTTCACCTAGTTTCCTAGCTTTGAACCCAGTGCAAACTTCATCGGCTTTTAATGAAGAAAGCATTTGCATTCAAAAATACAAATAAAAAGAAGTCAAAATTTTATAGAAATATAAGTCACAAAGATAAGATGTAGGGGGAAAAAAAAGGGGGAGAAAACTGAATAACCTCAAGGCAACTCCCAATCTACAGTTATAAAAATTCTTTGTAGTTTTATTAATTCCATTACTTAAAGATCTCCAGTCTGTTTTCTGTAAAAGCTGTATGGCACTTAATAATATATCAGACAGCAATTAAGTCAGCAAATGTGCCTACAGCATTTTGCTTTAGAAACATGAGAACTACAACTTGCCAGATGAATACATATCTACAAACCAGCCTCACCTAACATGCTTGGTCTCACCTAATATGCTTGAAATGGTTTTTCAGAGTAAGCAATACTTTCAGGAGGAGGATTTTTAAAGCCTAGACAAAAACCTTATGAACATGTAAGATTTAGTCACATAAGAAATAAACTGCAATACCTACATAACACTGAGATCAGGACAAACCTCCCCTTTAGCCACTATGGCACACAATGAATGTTATCCTCTAAATTAAGAGCTCTGTGTTTTAATACACAAGTTAGTGCACATAACAAGGTTTTAAACCAGAGTTCAGGTTGCAACACAGAGGTGCAGAAAGAAAGGGGCGAACTACTTCCTGCCACCAGAAACAAGGGACACGTTTCGTTTAGCAGCCATTAATATAGTGGCTATTTACCAAGAGAGAGCAAAGTTACCACCTAGGAAGAAAAACATTTGTCTTCATTATATGACAGATGTGGAG
Organism: Syrrhaptes paradoxus; assembly: GCA_013400615.1. Lineage (NCBI taxonomy): Eukaryota > Metazoa > Chordata > Aves > Pterocliformes > Pteroclidae > Syrrhaptes > Syrrhaptes paradoxus. Next base: position 6,386 of record VZTO01009076.1, on the reverse strand, counting down.
AGTTTCACTTGTCCATTTTTTAAAAGAATAGGCTTGCAAATATAGCTTTGATACCAATTTGAGAAACCAGGCCAAAAATGAAGGATAATACCATGATATAAATTAACAAGTAGTGTGTACAGATCTAGTATATAAATGGAAGTGAACCGACGGATTTCCAGAGAATCAAAAGGTGATTGTAAAGAAAAAATTACTTTCAAGAGGAGAAATGCAAGACAAATATATATATAAAATTCAAAAGCAAAATTTCTCAGAAAAATATTGCTAAAGTGAACTTTGTAGATGAAGAGATGCGATATTGAACAACATCAGTTAGTATTTACAATTAACACCTTAAGAAAATACCACCTTTTAAATTTTTTTCATGGCCCAATTTTATAAAGCAACTCCTAAAGCCACATGTATGATGAAAGTATTTAGTTTATAATCAAATGTAGTATTATTGTTATTACACTCAGAGGATTTTGAAACACCTGAAAGAAACTCCTCTAACTGCTCTGAATAACACTTATTGTTAAAACCACAGGTAGCTGTTTCTGTTACATTACTGCAGCACCTTGATTGGTTCAAGTTCTATTAAAGTAATCCCAGAAGAAGAAAGCCTACACATTTCAACTTGGTGATTAAGGAATTTCCTCATGTTCCTGCAGAGTATTTAAAACAAAACAACAAAAATCCCCATATGTTTCAGTTCCCATCTCTTTAGCACTCACACAAATATGTGCAAACAGTAGTGGGAAAGACAGGAAATTATTTCTATGACACAACTCCAAACATTCTCTAAACAAGAGTTAAGATTACAAAGAGAAAAATATTTCGGGAGACTATATTCACAGTCTTATGCAAAGTGACAATTTATGTACAAGCCTGTATGCTTCAGAAATCAGTATATAACAGCAATGATTGTGATTTAGGAAACAGTCTCTGCCAGCATACATAGCACAGATTACGTTTATCTTGAAAGAACACCCGATGATCACATGTAGAGCATTAGCACACAGGCGCAACGAGTGAATTCCATGGTTCTGCATAGGGTTTGTTTTTTTTTTTAATAGCCATCCAATGGAAGGATATCAAACTCTTCCCCACCAACAAATAAAAAGCTATCTTAAAATTCCACTTAATGACCCTAAATAAACAGGTAAAATGCATATAAAAGCACATCCAACTGTTTCACTGTCTGTTCAAAAAAGCAGAGTGAAAACCTGATCTGATTGTGTATCACATATTAAGGATACAAAGNCTTAAGAAAATACCACCTTTTAAATTTTTTTCATGGCCCAATTTTATAAAGCAACTCCTAAAGCCACATGTATGATGAAAGTATTTAGTTTATAATCAAATGTAGTATTATTGTTATTACACTCAGAGGATTTTGAAACACCTGAAAGAAACTCCTCTAACTGCTCTGAATAACACTTATTGTTAAAACCACAGGTAGCTGTTTCTGTTACATTACTGCAGCACCTTGATTGGTTCAAGTTCTATTAAAGTAATCCCAGAAGAAGAAAGCCTACACATTTCAACTTGGTGATTAAGGAATTTCCTCATGTTCCTGCAGAGTATTTAAAACAAAACAACAAAAATCCCCATATGTTTCAGTTCCCATCTCTTTAGCACTCACACAAATATGTGCAAACAGTAGTGGGAAAGACAGGAAATTATTTCTATGACACAACTCCAAACATTCTCTAAACAAGAGTTAAGATTACAAAGAGAAAAATATTTCGGGAGACTATATTCACAGTCTTATGCAAAGTGACAATTTATGTACAAGCCTGTATGCTTCAGAAATCAGTATATAACAGCAATGATTGTGATTTAGGAAACAGTCTCTGCCAGCATACATAGCACAGATTACGTTTATCTTGAAAGAACACCCGATGATCACATGTAGAGCATTAGCACACAGGCGCAACGAGTGAATTCCATGGTTCTGCANGAAAAAAAACAAACCACCACACCACCAACATAACAGGCAAAAATATCAGCCATGCATGCTATGCAGATAAAAAACTATTAACTAATCACATAGATGTTATATGCTTAGGCATATCTAAATACTCATTTTATGCACCAGAAGGAAGCCTGAATCATCGAAAAATATTAGCCAGAGATCAAAAATCATCAGGGAACTCTGTCTTTAAAGCTCAAAAGATTACATTAGACTAGAAAATTAGTGCTGGAACTAAACAGCCTGACTTTAAGCAGCACCTAGGTATCAGCTTTCGCACATTAAGACCCTCTCTCACATGCTCGGGCAGCCTAGTAAGGGCAAACAGACTGTTCATGCTACACGTAGATACTGTGTTCCTTAGGGCTTAAACACTATCACTTCAGCCACTTAAGTGTTCTTCTAGCTGCTGTTCAACACTAACATTGCCACAGACTTCAATTGTTCTGACCAGAAATATGGGGTCAAAAAACCCAGAAGGGCAGTACTTTCTTGAGCACAGAGGAGCTGAGTCCCATCCCTTAAACATGTTCTGGACATGTGTGTCAGCTCTTGCAAGGAATGGCCAGAAGCAGACCACCTATCTTGAGGGGGATCTCACAAAAACACCAAGAGTCACGTGGCATTAAGTATAGACATCCTCCTTAGCGTGGTTTAAGCTTTCTGGATTTGGGAGACTGAAAACAAAGCTGCAAAACCATAACTAATTTACCAATTTTTGCTTCCAACAAAGGAAATGGATTAATCTTTCTACTGCCTAAGAGGTTCTTGAACTCTCAGTCAGAGGGCAACCAAGAAGAGCTGACATGGTGGAAGCCTATAACAAGTAGAGTAAAACAGTCTAGATCTGCTGAATGATGGTGGCACAAGCAGTTCCCCGTTCAGCAGGATGCCTGCCTTTCCCCATACTTTGGAGGGGAACACTAATACCTAATTAGAGATGAGTGTCCACAGCCTCCACTAGACAGCAGCAATCTCCCACATCACCCTTTTCAATGAGCTGGGTTTGAGAGCTCCAAAAGTTTCCGATAACTTCTATCTACTTTTTCCAGTACTTGAACTGCAGTAACATCTGCTCTTTGATTTTCAGGTTACCTGAAGTTTCCTCCTCTCCTCTGAAGTTATATGTGAGTCTTGCAGACCACAACATGTTTGATGAGATCTTTTTATAGTCACCAATGCAATAGGATATCTATTCCAGGGAGACATCATATTACAACAGATTCTGACAAAGATGCCATCTCTAGATATCGTAACTGATGTAGAATAGGATCCAATGGCAAAAGCGTTATCTTTGGTCTCACCATAGCTTGCACTATTAAAATATTTCTCCAATATTAGCCATTTCTGAGCAAATCGGTAATTAATTCTGAAGGCTAGTTAATCATGGACAGTTCATATCAAAAATCTGTGATCTCAGAATTAAATGAACAAGGCAGAGATAAACAAGACCTCCTTTATAACTGAGGCTTTGGATTCTTTAGAAGCTCTTCCTATATACTTAACAGTAATTAAGAAAAAAAAAAAGTCTTTGGATAGGTAAACAACCAGCCCTGAAAACTCAGGCATGGAGAATGGTCAGTACAGACTACAAAAAATGTGAAAATCTCTTACAATGTCAACGTTTTGGTTAGGTTTATTAGGAAGTTTCTGCAAAGATTGGGGTTGTTTATGCTTGAAATACTTCATCATTTAAACAACATTAAAAATAAAAACACTTTCAGAGATGTCTTTACTCTACAGAAAGGTAAATAATAATCTTAACTGCCAATCAAAAAATGTATATAAACAGATGCCTCAGAAGTAGTTTCAAAAGCCCAAGATTCATAATTTTACAAGTAGTAGTGGGAAAGGGATATAAGACTTTCAGCTGAATTCTAAAGAGCATGGATTAGAAAAAAGAGCTTTTGAGTGTTTTGGAGTTTCTTTTTTTGTCTACAAGAGAGTGACTCTGAGATCTTCCACTTCTGCATGCATGTTCCCTTGAAGAACACAGCATCTAAAGGCATAGTGAATGTGTACAAAAACTCATAGTCACTCGCCTGGAAACTTCAGCACAGAGAATGAAATTCAGGAAAAATAATTCTCTAAATACAGAGGTGCTACAGTATTGAATTAAATTGAAATCAAAAGTAAATTAAATGTAAAAAAACCCAGAAGATCCTTATGTGAATCTGCTCTGCTTGTGCAAATTACTGTTACTGTAGTAAGGAAAAAACTGAAATGTACTCAAGCCACTTAGCTTCCATTTCCTGATAAAATTTAAGGAAAAAAAATCTTTAAGAGGACAATTACTTAAAATATAGTACAATTTATTTATCTGTAATTTAATTATCACAATTAAATTTTAAATAATAAAATTGCATCACCTCCACTAAATTTTTGCTGTAAGAGAATTACAATAAGAGTCTGTTTCCTGTCCATTTACCATGTCTTCACTCATTCATCTGACACACATTTCTCACTTTTTTTCTGTTACTACAACTGTTTTCCACACCACTTGGCAAACGGATGAATTCTCATGCAACTCTCAGCCACACACACCTTGGGAACTAGAGCTACACTTCTGCTGCAGCTCACTGATGTGGTATTTATTCCAAGAGCTAAACCCCAGCAAAATTATATTCCAGGAACATTTCAGGAAAACCCTACCCCAGCCTGCAATAATAGTCCATCCTTGTCTCAGAATATGAACATTACTGATACTTTGACATACTTCTGTTTAGAAAGTTTAAAATATATCTGAATTTTATACAATTTCTGCACTATTTTTACACATTCTCAGTGTATCAATAAAATCAGTAAGTTCCTTAAAAAGGAAAGTCAAAAGAAGGCTTCTTACACACAGATCTAAAAAGAATAGTAGGAGTCTATCTAAAGACATGNGTCAAACAAAGGCTAAGAAAAAAAAAAAAAAGCCTCATTCTCAATTTTTTGCATATTTCAACTTCATTCTGATCCTATTCTAAATAAAATAATGTGTGACAATACTGTATTTAGAAGTCTAATTTTTTTAAAGCTTTTTTAAAAAATTGTATCAGGAACAATTACAGAAGCCTCTCTGATAAAAAACTGCACTGGGGCAAACTTTATTCTTCCCTTTTTGATGTTATCAAAAGAGCCTGCATGTTACCTCAAAAGACAAGGAACAAAATATTCTTTCTCCCAAGACTTGACTTCACAATTTTATTCCAACAGTAGGAATTCACACACTTCAACAGTCTGCCTGCATGGGACCATCTGGAATTACATTCTGCATGTGGGGCTTTCCAAAACTGCTGCGGGCAGAAGCGAGCAGGTGGTGGAGGAAACTAACAGTAGCAGCCAGTTTTTGAGGGGGTTCCTGCACAGTGTGGCTGGCTTTTCAAGTTGCCGTTTTTTGTAACAACTACAAAATCTAACAGACATAGCATTACCATTCTCTATTTAGAGAGGTTTGGAGACTCTCTCAGTACCTGAGGTCAAGGAAAATTAGTTTCTAGCCACTTCCTTTTCAAGTTCATGGCGCAAAATCAGTGGTGATTACTTTGTCTCTATTTCTCCCCGCTCTTTTTCCATAGTCACTCATTCTATTCAAATAGATACTGCCATAAGGGTACAGCTATTGCCAAANCACCCACCAGCATTCAGGGATCGTTTCACATACAGAGCCTTTATCTATCAGTAAGCAGCTTTTTCTTCTGGTCAGTGTCATCTCTCATTTAGACTTTTTTGTTAGGCCATAATGAAAACAAAAATCAAATGCTTTGGCAGTCTTCTCTTCAAATGCTTACACTTTTGCCTTCCTTCAAGAAAAGCTTCAAGTTATGAAACCTACTGTGATTTGTTTTTTCTTTTCACTAGAAATTTGGGCTACTATAGTCATATGCCTGTCTTGTCCCTTCTTTGGTATAACTGCTATTGTAATTTCCCTATACTTCAAAAGAGTTTTTCACATAATCTGGTTTAGTATTTGTTTCTGTCTTCTACATGAGTTGGTGCAATAAACCAAATATTCAAGGCTTTGAGCAACCTGCTCTAGTGGACGGTGTACCTGCCCACTACAGAGGAGTTGGAACTTGATCTTTAAGGTCCTTTCCAACCCAAACCATTCTATGATTCAAACAGTTCTACCAGACTTTCAGTACTAAAAGTATCCACAACTACCAGCCTATCCTTGTTTCCCTGTTGTCACATGTTACTTTAATTATGTGGAAAATATTCACCTCCTTGCTTCTGGAACAAAACAGTAACCTAATGTCTAAAGAACTACAATTTCTGCACTTGCGCAAGGAGTAGCTTCGATTACTAGATGCAGCTACCAGTCTAGCTGTTTGTAAAGCACCTCCCTTTATCTCATCAGCTGAAGTTACAAGGAGTAACGTTTACAGCCTTCCAAAAGTTTACATGTTGGTGCAAGTGCTACTTTGCCTTGCTACAAAATGGACTGAAA
>VZTO01009075.1:31648-50377 GCA_013400615.1 Syrrhaptes paradoxus | reverse complement strand
CACACACACAGAATAATTGGAATTATTCTTTATAATCTATCAGCTTGCGTTGTAAAACAAGGAGCCGAACGTGGAGGTGGAGTGCAACAGGAACAAGTGGGTTTAATTGGGTCAAATTAAATTGAGGTCATGTCTAGGAGCTAAATGAAGCCATGAGTTAAAGTGGGAGATGTCTTGGGTTAACTCACACACCCCTTGAAGTTGTTTTTCAGGTTGTTTTTCTTTGCAGCCCCTTAATTTTATCAAATTAGTCCGGTTTGGGTTTAGCAGGTTAAATTTAAGACTAATACATAGGGAGCGAATGTGTGCTTTGGAAAACGAGCTTGTGACAAAATGCTGCAGTGTGCCACGTGGGCATCCGACCGGAACACGCACCGCACAAAAACCGAGGGGCTCCTCTGCCTGTCGCTGAGCAGCCCATTTTTTCTGTCTATTGTGGAGCAGCTTGGGTTTTTTTTAACTTAAAAATTGTGAAAATATTGGGATTTAGGCTGTTGTGTTTGGACACTGAAATAGCAAACAAACGTGATGTCTTTATTTCATATCCCCCTGCACCAGCCTGTATCAGTGGGGAAGAGGAAAGGATCAAAGACGGGGTGAAAAAATAGAGTCTGTGCATCTGGGTGGGTGGATGTTCATCCCCAGAACGCAGGGTCACTGCTCTGCACATCCACAGCATTGCTGCACCCCGAGAGGGGAACCCCCGCCCTGCCCAGGCCAGCCCGCGGTCCCGTCACATTTCCCATCCGTCAGCTGGTGGGTGCCTTTGAAGAAGATGATTTAACGTAAGCTCTGGGCAAAGTGAGAGCATTTGTGCAACGGCTTTGAGCATGAAATATCGGAGACCAGAGGCAAAAGCCGGGGTGATGCACTCGCAGCAGCTCTGGAGAGCCCACAGCAATCAGGCGTTCAGCACCGAGTGTCCTGTAAGGTCCCAGGTGGGTGACAAACCTGTCAGGTGCCTGAAATTAATACCAGGCAGCAGCTTCTGCTGCAGTGGTAATTCTCCGAGCAGCCCACCCTGCCCAGAGTCTCCGTTCCTTCCTTGGGAGGGTCTGAAGAGGTTTAAGAGTGTAGAAGCTACACGGATGGACTGAGAACGGCCGGTGTTCCCTGCAGCCACCTCCTCCAGAGCCTGGTAATGCTCCTGTGGGTGCTGGTCCCTCTCGACAAGGCTGGCAAGAGAGGAGGGGACAATATCCGGGCTTGAGGCTCCAGCCGGGGCAGGAGAACAAAATCCGGGACAGCCACGGTCAGCACAGGTGTCCATTTTCCTGGCAATAGATAAAATTACAAACGCTCGAATTTTGTCTTTGTCAGTTTGCTGGTGGATTTCGTTGCACTGAAATGCTGGGTAATGACAGACCACCTACACAAGAAACGTCCCTGCAGGAAGACTGAGATTGTCATCAGGGGTCTTGGCCCCAGGCAAGAGAGGTGCCGGAGTGTCAGACCGTGACTGTGTCACCAAGAAGTCTTGACGCTGCAAGCTCAGCAGGATTGTCTGTCTTGCTCTTCACATTCATATGGAAATTCATCTCAGGAAAAATCTCAGCACGCGGGATCACTTCTGCCAAGTTTCACCATTGCAGCCTCATGGTGACAGAGCAGAAGAGCGGGTGTTCCAGCTGTGGCCACGTATCCCGCACACCCGCGGGGCGTGCACAGGACCCCAGCCACGAAGAAATCGGGGACCAGCACAGATGTGCACGTGGGATACAGGCACGGACATCACTCTCTGTACTCTTACCGCAGGTGCTTGTCCCGTTAATCCGTCACAGTCACTTTGCAATTATATTTTCTGTGCTATCACGTGAATATGAAAAAAAATTAAAACAGTAAAAAGTTGTTAAAGTGCTAGCTGTTGGAGTGTATACATTCAACACGTGATTTCAGAAAATGTGAAATGTATGTGGGTGATAAGGATACACTTCAGAAATACTGAAGTTTTCTAAAATTTTGTTTATCCTTATGCTGAGAAACCACATTTCTGTCACATACCACAGATTCAACACCCAGCTTTTGGGCTGCTTTTTGGCTGTGATTGAATTTTCGTTGAAAGTTCTTTGCTCTCCAACACCGTCCGACTGTCTCACACAGTCAGCCTCGTGACTGGATCTCTCAGACCCTTTTTTTACTTCTTGCTGTGCTTCACCTTTTTCCAAATGGAACAAAAATCCCCACTCCTATAAAACAACCTGAAAAAAAAAGTTTTGCTCCCATGACACGGGCAGATTCGCTCTGATTCTTACCCTAACGGAGGGGTTCATGTGGGTGATTCTTAACAGTCCTTCTTTGACTGACCAGGGTTTCACTTTAGTCTATGACTTGAATGCATTAATAATTTCAGGTAATTTCTAGTGTCCACTGAAGTCAATAAGAATTAAGTATATGAAAAATAGGTTTGCTGAGTTTGGGTGAAAACAGAATTGTGTTGGTCAGCCCTGAAGCCACAAGTGGAGTAATTGGTAGGGAATGAGTTCATTTAATGTGTACGGGAAATAAAATTTGACCTTGAATCCACTGATGCTTAGAGAGAAAAAAAAAAAAGGGTAAAGCTCTCACAAATTGAGCCTTTGGATGTTAGAAAGGTATGACATCTATTTATAGCAAAGCATATATTTTTTGCAAAATGTTCAGAGTTATTTAAAAGTCAATGAAAACGTGTCTGCTTTCCTGATGGAGCATCACTTCTTGGAGGCGAGGTCAATCATATAACACCACTGATGGGAAAAACGTCGAGCAGTCCCCTGTGGTGAGCAGAAACTTGGGGCATCACACCTAGTGTTCCACAAGCAGAAACGTTCTAACACTTTTTCTAATCCTGCTTTTCTTCCTCTCTTTCCCCTTCAGCAGCAGCTCCGTGGCAGGAACCCTGCCCACCAGCCCCTCGCTCCTCCCGCGTCCAGCAGAGGAGTGAGACCCTGACACTGGCGGGAGCAGCGGGCTGGGCGCTGCCACTATGGCGTGAAATGACATCGCATCGTGGTAACTGACTCCGAAACTGCTTAAAATGGAAACACTTTTCTTCCAATCCCGCTGTGCTTTCATGTGTGAAGATGGTGCTGGGGGCGGCTGGCTCTAAATATAGAACCGCAGAGGACAGAGGTCCGCACGGAATAACCGGCGAGGGGAAGCCTGCCTGGGAAAGATGCAATAACGCTCTGTAATGAGAGATGGATAAATCACTAACCATCGTGCCGCGATGTCAGGAGATGAATAGCGTGATGTTTGGGGATTCCTCCTCCGGCACCTCGGGAAGCCCGGAGGCAGCAGATCCTTGGGCTGAGCCTGGAGGTGTGGCCGCTCTGAGGGTGTTCACTGGGGTCACACGCCAGCCCTGCCCACTCTGCCCTTTCTCTGTCACTGGGATGTGTAGCGTTGGCTGTTTATCTCAAAATCAGATTTTATCTGGTGTAGGCAATCGACAGGAGCTGGCCACTGTGTTTGCCCAGGAATAACAAGCGCTGCTAAGTCAGACACCACAAAAATCTCTCCTTTGGACGCAAGCACCTCCTTCCCCACCCTTTCTGTTTGTTTGTGTCTAAATATAGGTTCCCCATCTGTCCATCTTTCATGTGACAATCTGCCTCGTCTCCATCATATTCCTTACAGCCCATAGCTGGCACACAGGGAAGTGCCCTACGTGGGAAGAAGGGATTCCAAAGGCAGACCCCAGACCCTTCAATACAGGGCGCACCAGGGGGTCTGGGCATGGACCAAGGTGTCCCATCTGTTGGGCATGGGGACCTCCAGTGAAGGGCGCTGGGGACCTCGCTCCCACTCCATCACTCTCTCCATCAGGTACGATGGGGTTGCCCATTCCCAGAACATGTTTTATCTCGACTGGCTTTCCTGATGAAGCCATTGCTGAGCGGGTCCAACACCGTCTTTGGTTGCAGGCACTCTCTGCCCTGCTGTTGGTGAAGGACAGAGGGGTGGGGGGGACGTGTCCTAGAGCCACCACATCACCCACACCTTAAGGGATCCCTCAATTTGTTGCAATTTCTTTCTTTGCTTTCAATATTTCAAGTAGAAGCCCTTACACATCTTTCATTGTAAAAAGTCATATTTTTCAACTTATTTCTCATTATCTGTTTGCCCAGGAAGTGTCTCCACGACCTCCCCTCCTGCAAGCATGTGGCAGGAGCCACGGTTCATCCTTACTCGGGTTCAGCCTCGCTCACCGTCCTGCCCCTTGTGCTTGCGTCTGGAAATGGGCAAATTTGGGGTTTTAACAGAAGTATTGGTGACAATGAATGGTCATTAGCCTGCTCCAGGTTTTCTGAATGTTTACATTAGGAAATTACAAAGTTAGAGTAAAACTTTTAACCTTAATTTGCAGAGTCACCAATGAAATGTGTGTGTTTGCTGATTTTGAGCAATTTCAGCTTATATTTTCATTGGTTTTATTAATAAATGTCTTCCAATACATCTTTGTGTTTCAGAGGCAGATGCTTAAGGAATGCTAAAAACTGCAACAAAACATATGAAAGAATCTAAAAGGGTTAAATGAACCATTTTGTTTGACCTGAGATGACTTCTGGATTTCTTGGAAATGCCAGAAAATTGAAAATTCGTTTATTTGCACAGCTTTGATTAAGCAACTGCCTCCAGTGATGATTTATGCTGTCATTCAGAAAATTAGACCTTCACACTCTGCTTGATTTTCGCCACAGTCCTTAAGGACAACATTTACGAAGACAAGCTGTGGTTCGGGGTATTCCAGCTTTCAGATGCCGAGCTTGAAATGACTTCAGACTTCCAGAGACGCCTCTGCAAACCAGCTGCTGTGAAGGAGATCTGAGTGGGACACTCGAACGCTGAGGCAGAATTACTGCTCACCTTTCAGAAATCCTGGGCTGGTTAGTCTTATTGCAGCAAAATGCTGGAAATTGTATTCTGGTGAAAAGCAGCAGGGATTTAATGCCTTTTACAGCAATGTACGTTCCAGTTTCATAACCGCCTTTTGTAGCACCACGTCAAGCGACAGTGCTTTTGTATTATCCCAGAGTCTCGTGCTGTAGCTGTCATTAAGACTTCCTACAAATTCAGAAGGCTTCCCATACATCCTTGTCTATTTGCTATGTTGCAGTAGATGGAGACAAAAGAGTTAATTCTGCCGTGAACTTTGCTGTTTCTGTATTTCTCTTGAACTCCGTAGGGCTGTTCAAGTGCCGAGCATTGACATCAGGATGTGTGTGCAAGGCTACACGTGTATTTATATATGTGTGTGTCTGTGCATTTAAAATAATTCAGAAATGAAGAAGCAGAAGGCTGGGGTATGTCCAATGGATCACCAGAAGAACAGGTTCCGTTTCGTACTCATCAGCTGAAAACATCCAGCCAGCAGCCTCTCGTGGCCGGTGTGATGCTGTACAATAGGTGCCACTGCCCACAACAGGACAAAACCAAACAAATAGAGAAAACGAGCCACACCATCACTTCTCACACATTAGCACTTGTGGCTTCTTCAGGCACGTGCTCTGGTGGCCAGCCATGAGCCCAGAGTNTACCGTGGCCAAGCTTTTCCATTGTTATTTTACATTTGCTTGATGTTCTGAAAGATATTTAGAAAAATGACTTTAACTGTCCTGTGCCAAACTGGGCAAGGGTGAAAAAAAAAAAAAAAAAAAAGAAAAATTAAAAAAAAAAAAAAAAAAAAAAAGAAAAAAAAAAAAAGTTTGTACAATGACATCTGAGATTTTAAGAGCACTCTTACAAAAATTCTCTTTGCAGAGAATTCTGTAAAGAATTTCTCCAACTGCCTGAAGCTGAGCACCGTTTTCCAAAGGCTGATGCGGGGCTCAGGAGGCCGGGAAGGAGCGCAGGCAGCCGCTGACGGGACCTGTTGCTCCGACCGAGCCGCAGCATCTGCAATCGGAGCACTTCATTTGGAAAGCTCGCAATTACGCGCCAAGAAGCGCCGGTTAGCTTGTTGTTAATGCACTGCATGTTTATTACGTGCACTTTACATTATGCTGGCTTCTTAATTAAAACGTGGTGTGGTACCGATTCAAAGGCTGTACAGACATCCATTACAACACCACCATCACCTTTATCAACCGCGCTCGTAATCTCATTAAAAGAAGACGTCAATTTGGCTTGGCAGGATCTATTACCAGTACACCCTCCTTGATTGGCATTATTTATATTACTCTTCTGCAGTTTGTTAATTGAGTCCCTTATCAGCTGCCCTATTCTTTTTCCCGGCCCCGCTGGCAGCCCCGTGCCGCACCGCGACCCGAGCTGTTGACAGTCCCCAGGGAGCACCGGGGGTCTAGGGATCCTCGTGGAGAGATCTTTTAAAATATTAATATTGTGACATATTTGGAGGTTCTGGCTTTTACAGATCAGGCTTAGTAGCATCTTTCCAACGTACGTCCCGAGTTAACTCTGGAATGGGAAGTGCTTCATCCTCCGATGGCATGGCCGTGACGTCTGGCTTTCTTCCAGGCACAGACCGGCCATAGTTCCTGGGTTCTGCCTTTTCTGCTCAAAAACATTTCCATTCCCATCTCTAAATGCACTTATCCCATAACTAGAATTATTTTTATTCATAACATTCATTAGAAAAGCCATTTTTACTGTTCTGGCTCCTGCTGGATACTGATTTTTCTGCTGTCCTTCGCTTCCCTTAATGTCCTTCTGAATCTCTGCCCCCCATGCATATTCATCACTGTCACTGTTCACTTTCCCTTTGTTCCACTTGCTTTTTGTACAAATGTCTGCGGTTTTCCTGCAGGTCAGTTGAATTTTCTCTGGCTGGTATCTTTTTCGGCAGTGTAGCCTTCTCTCTTGATCATGCCATAGCACCGTCTCTTTAAGGACTTCAGGATGTTTTTATAAAACGGATCATAACTGTTTTCAGAATTTTAATGATTTGTTTACATTATCAAGCCTGGACTTCATTTTAATAACATTTGTTAGTGCGAGGAGGCTGTGATCACTCCAGTCCAAGCCAGCACCAATTTCTGCTGTTGCTATAAATTTCCTCTTAATTGGTAAATGAGCCCTGATACAAAGTTTCCCTCCATTGCTTGAAAACTTTCTCTCCTGCTCAGGGGAAGTGGAGCTACCCAGAGCTCTACCAGCACCAGGAAATTTCCAAATTGTGTCCCTCCGACCAACATTCCCCTGCTGATGCAGCATCCTTGGCAGAAGACACTTGTGACTTGGGGTCTGTTGGGGATAAAGACGAGTGCGGACTCTGGTAAAAGCAATACAAATCCCCTGGTGTCAGTGTGTATCATGGTTAAGGTGTGACATGCAGTCTCTAATTTTGCATCGTTTAGGAGTACGTAGCGGGGTTTTGCTGGCTGAATTAACACACAAGATGGTACAGGAAACATTTCAATTAAACTCAAATAGATATCAAGAATACTCCACCTTTATTTGGAAAGCTGTGCATAAAATTATTCAGGCGTCATATTGAAGAAGGAGAGTTCAGCAAGTATGAAATCAGCCCGGAGATTCCTCCATGAAATGATATCTCTTCCTCTTCACAGCGTGCTGTTGTTTAACAGTGACATTTAATAATGCATCTGAATAATTGCTTCAGTTTACTGCTCATTACTTCTTTAAAAACCCAGGAAAAGAGTAATAGCTCTTTGATTTTTTTTTAATAAGAAAATAATTTTCACTATAAAGGTTGAAACAAAACAAGTGATCTTTACTTATCATTTGATAATGCCATTGCTGTTTCTCTGCTGTATTTAAATTCTTAAAATTATCATTTCAATTGCATTTGTGCAGGCTCCGAAAAAAAAGACTTAAAAGACGAGTTATTAATTTGTTCTAAGCAAAATGCTTTCAAACAATGCCTTACAACCCATCCTGCAGCAGCTGCAGAGCTACTAAGACAGCATCCACCCTGCGCTGCAGCCGCACCGCTGGGAAGAGCTCCCAAGGGTCCCACAGGAGTCAGGACCCAGGTTTCAGCCAAAAAAGGTTGAGCTCTCATGAGGACTCTCACTCTTAGCATTACAAATGGTCGTTTTTAATTATTTCTATTTTGAGGGGTACTTGTGCTAAAAAGCAACAAGCGGTAGGGTTGCGGTGGCTTTGGACGTACAGACTGTACAGGGCTCTGCTCTGCCCGCTCCCAAATCCGTGGCCATAACGCAGCTGAGCTCAAGGTCCTGGGTTTTGAACTCTGCAGGATTGCAAAGAATTTCCACCAAATTGAGGACAAAGCACAAACATGCATCTTATTAAAAACAATCTCTAGTCTGCATCGTGCACTGGAAACCCAGGCAATAGTGCAGCACTTCTCCAGAGGGAATTCCTCCCCTTGACCGACACTGTAATCCCAAATTAAAAGAAAAAAATCAAATTCCTATGCATGCAGTATGCTGCCTTGTCACCTGATGGGATTGCTGTGCTGCTCTGCAGTAAAACACAGCTTTGCTGAGTTTCTGCCCTCTGGACCCTTTAAGGTCCCGCCCAACCCAAACCATCCCACAATTCCGTGATCTTCAGCAGGAAAGCCACTTTGCAGGGAGGGGAACCCTTCTCCTGGGGTGTCCAGAGGAACGGGGAGCCCGCGCTCTCCTCCAGCAGGGCAGATGTCCATCCTCCATCCCCACAGTTTTTTTTAAATTTCCTTCCCGCTGAAGTGATTTCAAACAGGACGATGTTGTGTGGTGGGCAAAGAGGAGAGTCCCGACAGGCAGAGGGATGGAGAGCTCCGTGCTCAGCCCTGGAGAGCAGAGCTTCGTTTTTATTTCTGGAGCAGCAACCCCAGAGGAGACAGTGCTCTGGCTGGGCTAAGAGCAGGTTTGTCTTTCTGGCATCTACTCACTCGTGTGCGGGAAGGAGTCTCTCGACACAAATATTATTCACTTCTAACTTCTTTTAAAGCTTGAAGCTGTTGGTTAATGGAAGGAGAGAGCAATCTAATCAAAGCGATGCCGTGTTGCTAAGCGAGAACCGTCTCACCACTCGCAGCCTCAATCATTTTCCAATCACAATTAGCGTCACGTTAGCTAAAGGAGCACAAGAGAAAAATAAAGGGACGGGCACTCTGGGCAACAGAAGTACAGCAAAGGCTCAGATACTGCTCGTATCCAAAGCCTCCTGAGTGCGGATTAGGGTAAAATCAAAATCCTTCCCTTGGAAAATTGAAGAAACTGGGGAGATACTCCTGAAATCTGCAGGTTTCTTCTGTCTGGAAGCAGAGAGCAGAAGCTTGATGTAGCAGAGCACAAACAAGTGATACTTAAATCTGGGGAAAAATTTTTTTTGTAGATGCAGCAAACTTTCCAATTAAAAAAAAACAAAAAACAAACCAAACCCAAACCTTTCCACAGGAGCACTGCTTGGGAAAGGTGACTTTGCCTTTGCAGCCTTGTGGAAATGCCCCTGGTTCGAGGGGAGGTCTTCCTGGTTCCCAGGAGCATCCGTGGACATCTGCATGAGACGTCGCACAAGGCCACTTTACTAAACTTTGAAAAATACAGAATTTCTGGTGAGGTTGAGCAGCCTGGTACAACTCTGTCCTTCTGATAACTCAGACCGTGCTGTATCCTGGACGTGTTGACAACAGAGGGAACACGGATGCCATGTGCAGTCACGCTTACCTCTTCTCTCAGAGACCCAATCAAGCCAGTCAATTAGCGTTTGCAGATCACAGTGTCAGCTGGTGACCCTCTCTCTGCTGCTCTTCCCCAGCAAATTTAAAGATCTAAACCAAAACACGCTGCCAAAGTGTCCGTGACATTAAAAGGAAGAAAAGAAGAAAGAGTTAGTTAACGGGAAACAAACGTGAAGTGACGCGGCCGCGTTTGTCAGCTGCTGTTATAACCCTACCACTCAGGGTTTTCCCACATAAAATAATTTCAAATTGAAATCAAACCTTCCAGCTGACAGCCTGCAGCCATCGCCGGTTGGCTCGCATCGCTGTTCCATCAGCAGCTGTCGCTTTTTTGCAGGCAGAAGGATCTACAGCGCAAGGGAAGAATTCTCTCCTGGCGTGGCCCCCGGTGTCAGAAGGGAACAAGCAGCTCACAGACCCATCGGGCACGGGGAGCAGTCGTCCCCTAACCGGAGCCTTTGAGGTGGTGAACCCCAGACCCCTGTCCCAGCAGTGAGGGGACACCGCACACGGCTGGAAAGGATCTTCTGAATCACATAGAAAGAGAGAATATTGTCAGAAAAAATAGAGCTGAGCCTACCCATGGGTGGGAACTTACACCAGGTACCTGCTGATACATGAAATGCAGAGTTTGACCGGATTATTTTAACTACTAGTTGTATTGAAAGCAAAATAAATTGTGACAGTCTCATTGTTAGTCAAGGAAAAGCACATGAAGAGGGAGAGGTACGATGAAGGGCTCCAGAGCGAGCCATCCAACCCACAAATAATTCACCCCAAATTAAAATCTATAAATGGACCTTCCTTGGGAAATGCATCCGTCCCGGCTCTNAGTCTCATTGTTAGTCAAGGAAAACCTTCCTTGGGAAATGCATCCATCCCAGCTCCTCTAAGGGGACGAGAGAGGTTGAGTGTCCTGTCAAAAGAGTAGGAACTGGAATCCTTAGGACATGTCAGGTCCTAAGGATTGTGTTGAGGGATATGATTTAGTTGGGAAGTATTGGATATGGTTGGACTGGATGATCTTCTAGGTCTTTTCCAACCTTGTAAGTCTGTGATTCTGTGATTCTGTCCATTTAGGGAATTAACTGGGGTGTGGATTGTCTCCCTCTGGAAGCATTTCTCTGCAGAAGGGGCCTGTCGAAGCTCAGCGAGAAGAAAACAAACCCCAAGAATTCAAGCAGCCAGCTTAGAGTTTTGAAGCATCACGAGAAGGAAGGAGGTCTGAACTCAACAGTCGGGTAAAAGTCTTAGGAAGAAAGTCATCCCTGAGAAAACAAGCCACAGGCAAAAGGTCCCAAAGGTGCCGTGGAGCATCGACATCTTCTGCCGGCCTGTCAAAGGCAGGAGAGGATGCGAGAGAAGGTTTGGGCACAGCAGGAAACCTCTGCCTTTCATTTCAGAAAGCATTTTTCTTTCTGCTGCTCAGAACACCCAGCTGAAAGCCGCTCGGGGCAGCTGCTTTCTGACAAGATGCAATTAGCACTCTGGATTTGCACTAATTGCAACACTTCTCTTCTGTCAGCCCAGGTTCAAATCCAAAACTTGACTGTCAGAAGAGAAAGTAAATTTTTGCTATTATTTACATTTTTTTTTTTTAGAAAAGGGGAATAGAACAAAATAGAAACCATATTCCCCAGCATATACTGAAAGGTATCTCGTTGCTCCTTGCTCAGTTACTGGAAAGATGAAAAATTTACTGCAGTAATTTAAAAGAATAGCTCCTCTCCAACCTCAACCGGTCTGTGATTCAGTGGTTGTATGATTTTCGGATTTTATAGACCTTGCCTGCATGAAAAATGAAATCTATCTTTTGTCAATAGGCTGCTGACTAAAGGGCTTTTTGTTCTTGCTGAATTAGTGATGCTGGTGACTGGTTAAGAAAACCAGCTCGAGGAACAGAAATCAAAAAGTGAGCAAAGGCTGATCTGCAGATACAATGCTGAAATGGTCAGGAAAACACGCTATCGACTGGGCACCACAGACATTTCATCAGGTCAGTGCTCTTCCCTGCTAAGGCAAGGCAGCGGTGTCCAGAACAGCAATCTCCTGGGGGGAAAATGCAGACACAGCACTGAAAGCCAGTAAATAATAACGGTAATAATAAAGCCAAGAAGCATGCAAGGCATATAAGATACTATTTTTCTTGGCAGCTGCCCAGTAAAAACAAATTACAAGGTAGGGGTTGGCAGCAGCAAGCTGGCAGAGCTGGTGGCCAGGAGCAGAAGCCGCGGTTCTGCCTTTGGCTGAGGCCAGAGCATCCCACCTGGAGTCAGAGCATCCCCCCAGGGTGCCATCTCCTACCAGGGACCAGGTGCTCCAGAGAGGGGGACACAGGCATGCAGCAGGTGGGGGGAACTGAAGCACCCCAAGGCTGGGACAGGCTGAGGCACGAGGTTACAGACACGGTACCCCCAGCCGTTGGAGCTCTGTGCTCTGCCAGGGGTGCCAGGAGGCTCGGCTGTCCCCCGCTGACCCTGCCTTCCCTTTGCCTATTGGCACGGTGACATCTCCAGGCATCTCCCAGCCGGCTCCCAGTGCATATGCAGAAGGCAGACTGGGATCACTGGGGACTTTCCCCCAGATGCTTGCCCTCTGATCACTCACAGCATCCATCGTCTCTTTTCCCCCAGAGCTGGGGGTGAGGGCTGGTGCTGCCCCGTGGCCAGAGCCGGGACACCCTGACTTGGCTGGTGCGGCAGTGCAGGGTCTTCACAGACCCCTCCTTGTGAGGTGCTGGAGTGCAACAGGAAAGCAGGAACGCAAACAGGATCCTCAGAGCCTTCCCAGAGGTGGGGTTTGGTTTTGTGGCAATGGAGACAGCCTTTCTTCCGTGCCTGCAAATACCCACCTCTCTGCCTCTGCCAATACTCTTTTCCCTGGCAATGTTCACGATTTGGTGTGCTGCCATCACCCGCTGAAGGTGTAGCTCGCTTGTCATGTGGCGTGCGCTCAGCTCTTCCTGTTACCTGGTAATTTTTACCATTTGCTTTAGAAGCGCAGATGGTTTTCTCAATTTTAATTTTGAAGCCACACTCCTTTCCTCCTTTCCGACTGCATTTCTCAGGGTACTCTGTCGGGAAAGCACTACGATATCGTCTCATAGCCGTGTGATTCTACAAAAAGACATTTTTTCTTTCTTCCTCACTGTGCTGGCCATAACACATTCCAAACTCACATCTCACTTGTCATCTATTCTTCATCACCTCCTTGAAAGCATCTTGCTCTGAGTGCTCGCCCTCCGTGCCGGGGACACCAGGACACTCACCTCCCGTGGGGCTGCAGGAGACGGTGTTTGTGTCACTTCACCGCCCTCTCCCATCACGATGGCTCTGTGCGGTAATTAGCACACGCTTCGGTTTGCTTCCTAATAGGAGGCTTTGTTCTCGCTCGTCACTCATTTCTCACTTAATCGTGAAAACCTGGAAGTTGTGCCAACTTGAAAAATACATTTAAGGGCCGTGACAGCGTATCAATGTATTGGAAGGGCATGAACACGAAGGGTGTGAGAGATGTGCTTGCACTTGCAGAAGAGAGAAATTGCTAGGTGTAACGGGGTGAAATTAATAGAGAATGTATTTTCAGGCCGGTTGTCAGCCCGCGGTGCCTCCAGCAAAGGGAAGGAGGGGAAGGCTTTGGGCAACCTGGGCTGGTGGGAGGTGTCCCTGCCCATGGCAGGGGGTGGCACTGGGTGGGCTTTAAGGTCCCTTCCAACCCAAACTGTCCTGTGATTCTATGAAACCCTGGTGTTAGAGACCCTAAACCAGATGGAGAAAACTGCCATGGACAGCTGGATGTCAGACATCACCCCCACCATGATGTCCTCTTCCATTGCAGGATCCATGGTGGCTCCTCAGTCACAACAGCTGGGTTATATGTGTGACATACCTGAGTGGTCACCCACCCGAAAACAAGGAAAGGTTTGGAGCTGGGGGTGAACAATGTGGGGCTGCCAGTGCCAGAGGGCAGGAGAAGGGAGCTGTCGTGAGAGGGGCTGGAGATCAGCAGCAGAAGGTGATGGAGATGTGGTCCTAGGGGGTGATGGGGACCTGGTCCAGGGACACCGGCAACATGCTGCAAGAGAAGGCTGAAGGTCTGGATCCTTCAAAAAAAAATGCTCTGGCCTATTAGGCTCCAGCCAAACATCACAAATGGAGTCTATGAGATTATACGAAAGACACAGGACATTAAATGCAGCAGCAAATTCCATTCTTTTCCCCCATGCACATGTAACAGAAAATAACCCTTTGATAGGAAGCACTACATGGCAAAATTTCCACACCACTCAGGTACTAAAGCGAGCATATCAGTCCGTGTCCCCTCCTGCACACCAAATCTGACCAAACCACCGGGAGCAGGAGAACACGTGGGCATGGAGGTGATGGTGAGGGGTGAGGGATGCAGGATTCCGGGGGAAGCCTCTGACCCCGGTGCCACCACTGCCCTAATGTCTGCATACGACCCGGTGCAGAGGATGCTGCTTGTGTCCAGCCCGGTCACTCGGGTCTCACGAGGACCAGAGCATCCCTTGAGCCAGGAGCGGGAGGATGCTGGGGATGCAGGGACAGACAGCGGTCTGTGGTCCTTTCCCACCCTCACTTCCCAGTCAGCTGGACACAGTTGGCTGCATCTTAAAAAAAAACGTGCAGCAAATGGAGATGTCTCCTACAGCTGTTTGCACAGGTCTCTCCCTCTTTTCTCATAAATTTGCCTTTTTCCGTGGTCTTTACCAGCTTTTATGGGACCAGTATAACCTCAAAGCCTTGGAGGTGCCTTAAATATGCTGGAATGGGTAAGACCAGAGCATACTTCTTTATTTCAGGCTTTCTGAAAACCCAGACAGACGTCATTTTCGGAGGTATTTTCAGGACATGCACATCTTGCTCACCTTCCTCCTGGGGACACAGCCGCCAGCTCCACGGGTGTGTCACCGTCTGCACGGGGCACGCGGGGATGTGCACTGAAATACGGAAAAGCGGGGTTTGAAGTTATGGGTTCTGGTACTTTGGAGCCCGTTGCCTTTCCTTCATTATCACACAGCGACATATATCAACGCAGAGACGTGTTTCCATGTGCACACAGTGTTCCTAAAATGTATTTAACAGGAACACGGAAATACATTTTAAGAGACTGTGTTCCCCCTGCGGGGAAAGTGTGACTCTGAAAAAAGAAAAAAAAAAATCATTATCAACATTTCCACTAGGAAAAAAATAAAAGAAATAAAAAATCCTGCAGAAACTGTTGGCTTTCTCTTCAAACAAAAAAATGTTTTTAAAGCATTTGAGATTAGTAAACACTGTCTGCTATTTCATTTAGAAGAGTCAGTCCCTTAGTAAAAAAACTCCTGGGAGAAATTTTGCAATCCACCTTTATCCCTAAACCTTACAAACCACCTGAACTGCAAAACCCACAGGCCAGTCCCTGGAAAAAGCTTGGCTATGGTGGTAATCTCCATTTAAAGGTATAAGGCATCATATTTAAAAATAATTCCTCATTATTTAAGCAGCTGCAAGATTTTGAAGACCAAAGGAGAACTCGTGGTGTTTGCTGGATCGCTGGAACTGATTCACCGAGGGGAACACCTCCCCGCCCCAGGACAGATCCCGCGCGGTGCTGGCGCTGCTCCGCTGCCAGAGCTGCTCTCCTGGGGGGTGCACGAGGCTGCATTCGGCTTAGACAGAGTCCACGAGAGAGACTTTAGCGGGAGGAACGTTCCTTCCTGCTAGGGGATTCTTGGAAACGCTTGTTTAAATCAAGTCCACGGGCTGTGTGCAGGGAGATTTGCCCCCGGAGTGGAGCATCCCCTCCCCTGCTGCGGGTTCCCTTTGGTGTCGCCGTTCCAGTGGCGATGCCAGGGCAGGACTGGCCGTTCCTAGGAGGAACTCAATTCTAAGGACCATCCTTTCCCTGCTCCCGCTTGCCTGCCCACCCAATTCCCATCGGTCCTCAGCGTAATGATTTTAGTAGCCCTGTAACTTAAAGCACATCGTTTGTTCTGAACCACCCCTGTTTCACCCTGATTAAGGCAAATGTTTTGAATCATCGCTGACTTTAAAGCAAAATTTGGTTTGGACTTAATAGATGATAATTTATATAATATCTGTGCAGGATCTAAGTTTTCTGTTTAAATGAATTAATTTTCCATCTTCAAATTTGGATTAAAAGAAATTGCAATTTCTAACACATTTTTAAAGTCATTTTGAATTAATAAAAATATTTTGCTTTAATGGAATTGAAATGTTGTCACGATGTTCATCTTCAAAAGACTTAATTTCTTTAAGTGTAAGCACTAACGGCTTCACTTGGACAAGCTCTTTTGAAATCGAAGATCAAAACTGTTCCATTAGAACTGTCGGAATGAAATATGTCAACTCCACCAAAATGCTTGATTTCAGTGTTTTAAAAACAAAATTTTATTGAACTTTATTTGATGTTTTAAAACTAACCTGATTTAAATGACAATGGGATTTTTCACTGAAAAATCATTTGACTTTGAAATGTAACTAACACACAGAAAATAATGAAGCGAGAGCTTTGAAGCCTCTGAATCCTCTGAATGAGCTGTGGCTGAGGCACGCACGGAGCCTGGCGTCTGCCAGCACTTCAGAGGACTCACAGGCTGTGGAGAGAAAAATAAGTGACATCTGCCTGAGGATCTGGGCTTTTCCTGACAGCCCAAAGGAACGAGCCAGAACGACCGTGCTAATTAAACTCCATTAGTGCAGAAGCTTCATCAATCCTCTTTGGAAGGGCTACGTCCCCACCACACCAGCGAGTCCTGAGGAAGAGTTGTCCTTGAGCAATCTGCAAAAGAGAAGAAAATTCTCCAGAAAATTAGCAGCATGCTTCAAGTTGATCTTTGTGAAGTGTTTCAGAACTTCTTCTATCCAAAATCTCTTAATTATCATAGAATCGTAGAATCATTCAGGTTGGAAAAGACCTCAAGGACCATCAAGTCCAACCAACACCACCCAACCCACCAACTCCTGTCCCCAAGCACCATTAGTGCCGTTATATAGCAGTGGCATTCTCCGGAAAGGATTCAGTCATCCCTAAAATTATTTGCTAAAAATAAAGGAGAATGAGAAATGACATTGTTTGCTCGAATTCTATCTAAAATTGTGCCTTGACATAAGGAGGACTGAGATAGTGTTTTTCTAACATCAACAGCTCCCGGCATAGAAATTGCAGCTGTGTGTGTGAACAGCAAAACTTCCAGACAACATATGTGTGTACGTGCCTTCAACATTTGTACTTCTGTCTCTTTTTTAAAAAAATGCACCTTATTTACTGAAGACGTTCCATACACTATCTTTCCCACGTGGGATGCTCCGATATAATTCAGTTTTGCTCTCCCAAATGTTCTCTAGCAGGTGGCACGCGTGAAAATCATCTCTGCCTTTTTCAAGCGCGATCTCGCCGCCTTGCCAAGTGTTTAAAGTTCGTGTGACAGGTATAATGAAAGGGTTTGTACCAAAGCCATCGCGCAGCTCTGAAGAGTTCCACGTAATTACTGGATGCGGTTCTCAAGGCACACCATATATTTGCTTAACAAAAAGTGATTGAGAAATAACATCAGCGCCGTGCCAGTGCCGGGCGGCTTTGTGCAGCGTTTCTGGGCAGAATGGGAGCGTTTGCTCAAGTGCCCCGTTCGGGAATATCCCCTTGGGGAGCAAACCCCTTCCCTGCAAGGGAGCATCATCCCTCTGGTCCTCTCCGGAGGCTGTTTCCCTGCCGCACCCCTCCTCTTGCTGGCAGCAGTTTGTCTTCTGCAGCCGCGTCGTCTCTTTGCAAAGTCACATAACCTTGACAAAAAGTAAAGAAGAAGTTTATTTGTTATATTCTGCTTTTAGACAGCTCTATCCAGGCACAATGGCACCGATTTTAATTGATTACACTGCGATTTTCCTCGACGTCGCCGGCAAATACGATGCAGTGCCGCACCTCAATCACCTTCGCAGGAGCCCGCTCCAAAGACCTTATCATTCCAATTTTTCACACCTCCCGTGTTTGCGTGCACGCGTTTGGTATTTCGCTCTTATCTCATCTCCCAGTCTGCCACAGTAAACCAGTATTTCTTAACAGGAGCCATTCTCAATCTCAGACCTAAACAAAAAAAGAAAAGTCTGCATCACAAGAGCAGGCTGTTGGCCCTTCCTTTTTTATGATTAAAGTTTTTTATGGTTTTACAGACAGGGTAGACAGGGAGAGTTTTTGCTCACTCTTTACTCACAGCCAGCCTGCCACTAATGAGAGGCTTGTGCCAGCACACACAAGCAGCACATCAAAACACACACAAGGAAAACAATTATTTTTTCTCTCGTTGGAAAGTCAATCTCCCCGGATGCAGGATCCCACGGATGCTCATCATTAGCCCCAGCGACCAGTGCACAACCCAGCCTCAAAGCCTCCTTTAGCCGCTCCTGCCGCTGGGAAGGAGGGTCTGGCTCCTCTTCTCCAAAGCACGACGTTATTTCCTGGGGAACCAGGATTAAGGTGCTTCCCCCATGGCAAGGCACCTTTTGCCATGGAAATCCAAACCGAGCTCGGAGTTGATAACCAGCTAACGATTACTATGGCTTTGTCATTATTCCTTTCCACTTTCCTTCTGGAGTTATGCAAACTAAGGATTGCCGACAACCCTGCCTTGCTCTGATCATGACGGCAAAATTGCCGCTTGCTTTAAACAAGCCCCTTGAGTCCTCAGGGGGAACACAGACCCTCTGCCACGCGGTGGACAAACATCCCAACACAGCCCAGAGGTTGTCTCCAGCCAGCTCTCCATCACCCGCCTTGCAGCACCCTCTGCAGAGATCCCTGCTCCCTAAAAATCAGGTTTAAAACACCACAGCACGCAAGCCTCAGCCCTTTATCATCGCCTAGATCCTGGCGGGGTCAGCAGCACTCCACCCACAGCATTTGGGTCGGACTTTTCTAGTTCTTGGATGTCTCCTTGGAGCTTGAAGCAGGACGAGCTGCCCGTACTTCGGCTTTGCTGTCTTTATGGTGTCGAACATCCCCAGCTGAACTCCCAGCAGCAGCCAAGATGCTCTTGCTCCTTCACTGGTAATTCATCCAGAGATACAGCGTGGGAAAGGTGGTTACCAAAAAAAAAAGAAAAAAAGAAAGAAAAA
>VZTO01009075.1:0-23431 GCA_013400615.1 Syrrhaptes paradoxus | reverse complement strand
AGAGGGCGAAGCAGCAGGGAGAGGAACGGTCAGCTCCTATATATATGGATAAATATATTTATTTATTTTATTAAATTTGTTTGTTTCTGTGTCTGTGCATGCACGTGTGGGGGAGCACGCAGCCCAGGGAGCCCCGGCTGGGGGACAGGCACAGGCAGCACCATCGCTGTGGTGATGCAGCAATGGTTACTAACCCGATGCATTTGCTTTTCCCTGGCTGGAGCTCATCGGAGCTGTAGTTAACTTCATGTTTGGGTGTGAGCTGCCCTGGTTTGTGTTCTCAGGCTGCACTTGGAAACGTCCCATTCCCCCGACTCCCCGGGGCTCCTCACTGCAGCCTGGGAGAGATCAGGGATGTGCATTCTCTGACCATTAGTTTGCAAACGGACCCTGAAGAGTTGGTTATGTCCCATCAAACCCTAAATAGCCCCAAGAGATTTAGGTGAGGAGCGTGTCCCTGCTTGTCCCCACGGGGAGAGCAGGAGGGGACCCTCCTGCGGTGCCTTGGGGAGTGGGGGCATCAGCAGGCGAGGAGCCGAGCTCCTCTTGCAGTCGTTACCTTAATGCTCTGGGGATTTCACGGTTACATATCAATGCTGTGTTGGGGACCCTACAGTCACTGGTGGGTGTATTTGATGTAAAAGCACCTAAACTGCTCTGATGGGGCTGGCACAGCAGGAAGGAGCATCATCACCGCACTTACCAGGATTGCTGGGAGCATCATTGCCGAAACATCTCACACCGGGTACCCCACAGCACTGCTCGCACCGGCCCCGTTCCCCGGGTACTACATTATCCTGCGTCCCAAGCAGGCGGGATGCGCATGTCCTGTCCGGAATAATTCCCACACTGGTGCAGGCAGGCACGGGCTGTTCCAGATCCCATCACCTCGCTGCAGTTCCACCTGTTTAAAGCCACGACCCAGAGCAGCTGAGGCTGGAGCACAATTTTCTCCCAGGTATCACTGCTGCTCTGTATTTCCGCAGGTTTGCTGACCCAGACTCTCCCCTTGCTGCCCACTCCCACTCNTCTGCAAGCCCACGGAGCAGTCAGCCCAATGCTGCTGCTGCCCATCCTTCAGGGTTTTTTTGCGGTTTTTTGGGGTTTTTTTTGTTTGGTTTTTGTCCTTTTTTTTTTTAATTACAACTTTGTTAAGAAGCTGCTGAACGGCACTTGCTGAGAAGCCTGAACCGAGCCATGTTTACCCATTTGCCGGGTAGTCAGCCCAAAGAGGGGCTTTGTGTTCCAGCCCTTTGCTCAGACCTCACCAGGACCGCGGGAGCTGCGCACGCAAATGTGACAAGACACGACCTCCGTCAAGAGTGATTGCCGGCTGTCATTGCCCAAGCAAACATCCAAGCAGCCAAGCTGAGAGTGCTGCGGAAGAGCGGCTGGGTCCGGCACAGCCCCGCAGCTCCATCCCATCCGGTTGCAATAAAACCACACGCCCGGGACGGCAGCTTTCAACTTCACTTCTTTCTCTGAGGATGCAGAAGAAAAGAGCTTTTATTGCCAGATGGGATTCCTGCGAGATAATTCTTCCTGCCCCAGGTGGGAAGAAATCCCATTTTCGACTGAAGCTTATTTATGTTAATTCTGGTGTTTGGATTTTTTTAAAATATTCCTCATAGCTAGCGGCTGGCAATTGCGAACCGGGGTGCCTCGAGTGGGGCCTCGGATCAGGGTTTAACATGCACCGACTCATCTTTTCAAGGCAAAATAAACAGTTACCAAAGCACTTCCTTATGACACTGGAAATGCATGAAATGGTGTTTGTGCAGTTACAACCACCCAATACATTTTACAAGTCAATTCTTAGAAACACCGTTTGGGTTCTCCAATGTTTTAAATAGAGAATGAGGAGCTGCTCAATAGTGATGAAGAAAAAAAGAAAGCAAACCCAGAAAGGTGTTAAACTGAAGAGTCCTGAATGCTCAGGGCTTGGCCACCTCCTCCGGTGAAGGAGCTTTGCTGTGTTGGGACCAAGCAGGCACCAGCACCCGCAGCAGCAGGTGCCAGCATCGCCAGCAGCATCGCCAGCAGGAACGGCTCGGAAAGCCCCAGCTCACGCTTTATGGGCAGTAAACATTTTACAGACACTCAGATTTGTTCTTTTTTCCCCCTAAAACTGCATTGGTTTTACATTTATTTTCTGAGTTTTTTTATTATCTTCTTTTGTTTTCACTCCTATTCCCTGTTCCTTGGGAAAGAGGTTCCCAGGATAGCACAACACATGGAGAAAAGGAAATGCAGAATAATAGGGAGTGTGCACATCTGCCACGTTTCTGTGGCCATTTAACAGCATCATTTGTACAAATATAATACAGTCACGAGGAAATAACTTTGACTAGTGCACATGCGACTCCGTTTTGCGGAAGGTTTTGTGCAGCCTGAACTTTGCAGCAAGGACAGATTCCTTCTGCAGCCCCGTCCCTGCCTGGAAATGGAGTCGTGTTGTGACATTTTCTCTTCTTGCTACAATTTTTGTCACTGCAATGAGGTATCTGGGATGGTGTTGTCTCATTTTCACATTGCCAAGCCGTACTCTGCTGACCTTTTTAATATGCAGTATTTTGAACGGCTGACCACTGCACCCCGCCTCTCCCCATTAACGGGGGAGCCTAACCTGTTGCAAAGAACCGGGGTGACCAGCCAATTGAAATGAAAAATCCTGAAAAGGTCAGATTAGTGCAGCACTCCATCCATTTCACAAAATATATTAGATATTGAAATTTGTCTGCCGCCTCTCCGTGACAAAGACTGTTCCAGCAGCAAAAATAAAAATAGGTACAACATCAATCCAGTGTTATGCTAACAGCAGTGCTGGAAAAAATTGTGGGACTGTATAATTTATCCCGTTGTTATTATGGTTTTTAGCTTCTGCTCCTCTGTGGATGGATTATTACAGAGATGTAGCAGAAAGCTTAATTTACATTTGATTCAGGGATCTATTTATGGCGCTGTTCAGGCTCCTGGCATTTGAGAGACTCCTCAGCTACACACCGTCTCTAGATAAAAAGGTAAAGCTCATTCAAATAAGAAATGTACATTTTTCTGCTTCTTCAGCAACTTTGGAAACATTTCCACAACCGCGCCTGCATCAACATTGCTGTTATTGATGGGCAGCTGCTGCTCATTGTCCCCGGCACCAGCAGCAGCTTTAAGCCAGGTTTAGCCCATTTCAGGCTGGTTTAGCCCATTTTAGCCCATTTCAGCCAGGTTTAGCCCATTTTATACGACTGCGGGAGGGCAGGCAGAGCGGAGGCAGGCAGCTGCAGGCTCTCGGTTCAACTCAAACCCGACCTGGTGCCAGTGCTTGAAGGGTCCCAGAGAAAAGAGAGATTCTAAAAACATCGCTTGGAATTTAATTATGAAAAAGTACTTGGCTTTTTTTTCCCCCATGGTCAAACATTAGCCTCCATTGTTAGTTTGGGTTTGGGTTTTTAAATTATCATAATTTAATGATGTACCAGGACTGTCCTGCTCCTAGCGACTTTAAAGTAAATTAGGAACCAACAGATAATTGCCAGCACGCTGTCGCGTGTTCTGCAGCATGCCCTGCCGGCCACAGCGAGCTCTGGGCAGCTGGCTGAACTGCCTCACATCGTTTTTCCAGATCTGTTTGGGAAAGAGCAGTGAGGTTTGCTCAGTCTTTAACTTTTCCAAGACAGCAGCTACAGCACTGATTCTGGTCCAGGCGGTTCACCGGGCTCTGCAGAAATGACCCCAGCCCAGGACAAGCGGGGTCCAATCCCTGGCCTGGCAGGTGGTTTAGAAATAAGACCACAATTGAATAAATATTATTACCATTGAAATCTGTCGGTTTATCTTTTCCCCTCTTCCCAGGACTGATTTACCTGTTGTCACACATTGCTGTCGGAGGTTCTGCATCGGAGGCAAAGCCGCTTGGCAGGCACCAGCCTTTCCAGCCCCTTAAACAGGAATAATAGTTCTGACGTTCCCCAGAGCCGATGAACAGATCTTCCTTCTGATCGGGTTCAGAGCCCACGTCTCTCCAAATAACACAAATATCACCAATGGATTTTCAAAACTCTTTACTCCTTCCTCTTCCTGCCAAGATTTTACTGCAAGGGAAGAGGAATTGCTTACCACAGGAAGGCAGAATGAAAATCAAATCTCGGAGAAATTATTTCTAAAAATATTTCTGAAATTAATGTAATAAGGAACTAATATAGCGATTGTTTAAACAGATGTGGCAATCCAATAAAAGCGGATTGCAGTGGCATTAGCTCCCCAAAGGGCAGTGTCATTGTTCTGTCATTTCCCCATGCGGGGCTGTCTATATTAACCACATAGCATCCATATTTTCTAAGATACAGTTAATTTTCACAGGCCTAAAAAATAAATTAAACTCACAACTTCATCTTCCGCAAACAACCAGAGCAAAGACCCCTGCGCAGGGAAGCTGCTGCCAGCACAGCAACCGGAATTCTCGCCAACATCCGCCCGTTAAAGGTTTATCTTGTTCCCATTGGTATTGTCCTAATGAATCAAATCCCAGATTTCCCAGGCTTCAATAAATTCTTTAAAGCCCAGAGCGCGGTGCCGTGCCGGTGGGCAGCTCTGCCGGGCTGATCCCCACCGGGGGCTGTGCCGGGGGATGCCAGGGTTTGTGGCACCAGGCACCAAAGTCTGGGAGTTGGCAACAGGTGCTGAAGGGTTTCCCTGGTTTTCCGAGGTCTTGCTGCTCCGACACAAGACCAAGGTCTGCCTGTTTGCTTTGGATTAAAATGTGTAATGTCAGACAGAACGTGAAACTCCAGACAGCTCCCGTAAGACAGAGGGATCCTGTAAAAGTCCCCGTGCAGCGGCTGTCACAGCCAACATGGGGATGGCCACTGGTCCATCCAGCATCGTTCCTGTACTTGAAGGGGGGGAAAATAACAATGGCAATAAACTCAAGCCTTACAAAATATTTATTTTTTATGCTAAAGTCCTCACTGTTATTTTCTAGAATTACATTTGTTTATGACCGTCACTCAGCAGCTTCATCCAGCTTCTCCAGAGCTGGAGAAGGAAGTCTGTTTCACCTGCACCTCCCGGGGTCCTGGTTGAAGAGGGGCTTTGACTGCTCTGGGCAGCAAACACTTGGGCTAATTTCTGCAACACGACATCACTAACGTGACCGTTGCTAAAGCTGCCTGCACCCTCGGTTTCTGTGTATCTGTACCAAGCAACGCAGATCCCTACTAAATGAAAAAAGACGCTGTGTTATTCCCCGGTCACAGGGACAGCTGAGGGTCACATTGCCGTGTCCCCAGACCCACCCCACACTGCCCTGGGGACTGGTGCCTCCCCAGGAGGGGACCCGGCACACAGCGATGCTCGCCAGCAGCTGTATCTGCAGGCAAACCCACAGCAGCTTGAAACGCTTAATGCGCTTTCCATAATCACACTTCCCATCGCCCGAGCCTGATTAGCACAAGGAAATGCACAAGAAATCAAAATGCGGAGAAGATTTTGTAAGAAACAGATTTTTCTCTTCCCTTAGGAATTAAAGAACAATAGAAAAAACCCACGGCAACAGTTCTGCAATCACCCCTACACGCAGTGTATTGTTCAGTAATAGCGCTCACAAGAGTCGGCGATACGTTTCATCTTTCTCTCTGGCACGGGTAAATTTCTTAATAGGATGTAAGCTCAAGTCCCAATAACAGATAAAACACACTAGCCCTTTTTTTTTTTTCCTTTGACACCCTTTCCAATTATATTTTAAAATCTTCTTTGGATTCATTACAGTCTGTAATCCTGCCAATTTGCATCATTTACTGTGCTGCCTTCCCTTCGGAGGCAACAATCCCTCACACGTTCACCACCCTGTCAAACCTACAGCACGCAGAAACGTTCGGATAATCTCTCCGAAATGGTTTCCCAGGCATTGGGTAACCCATTTTATTTTTCTTGTACTCAACGGAGAGCGATCAGGAAGAAACATCAATAAAACGTCATTGCACAAAAGCATCTCAAAGAGGTTGCAATTATTTCCTATCCGGGCTGCATTGTGCTCACACCCTGCCCCTGTTGTGGGAAATCACCTCTGCTCGGATGTACGCCCTGGGTGAATGAAGTGCAGTAAATCAGAAACCCTAGAACGACGCCGGGTGCGCTTCACCTGGCACAGGACGGTTAATAAAGATCACTCGCTTCTAATTGCGGACGGCTTCACTCAGCTTCATAGCCCGCTGCTCCAGACACGCTACCAGGGAGATGTTAAAACCAGAGTTTGATTTTGCTGAGCTACTGTTGCCATCCAGCCGTAGCAATTAACGACGTGCAAAACAGCAATACCAATTTAGTGCTGATGGACACTCCCCACCCTAACCGTTTAAGGTTAAAATGAAATTAAACACCTTCAGAGATTGGAAAGGAAAAATTTAAAACGCTGCTGACAACCTGCAAGTTCCCTGATGCCAAACACAAATTATGGGCGCGACCTCTTTCTCTTTTTATTAATTCAAAACGGAGCTCAGCCCACAATATGGGTAAACGCTTCGGAAGTCACGGCAACGCAAATACGGAACGGGCTGGACGGGGTGAGAGTCCAGAAAGCAAACACCCGCTGCACCCTCCAGGCTCCACCTGGTCTGTGCCAGTTTCACGTTTGGTGTTTTAATTGCACCTGGGCCACGTTTCATACATTTTATTAATGGACCAGCTAAGGCACCGGAGCGTGGCCAGCAATCACAAACCAGAGGAAATATTTACTGTTTGCTTCAGAGGGGGGAGATGGGGAAGAAAATGTTTTATTCCACCCACGTGGCTCCTCCCCGCCACGTCCACCCCAGGGTGCTCTGTTCTGCAAGGAACAGGCAAAACCCAAAAACCACAATGGACTTCTGGGTGGTCCTTCAAGCAAAGGAACAGCTTTCAACTAGGTGGGAATTTGCTTTTCCCCCATAACTTTCTAGGATGAGGATTTTGTAGGAGTTAGATGAACTTCTAACTGCTTCAAATGCCATTAAAACATGACAGTACACGCTTTTGCTAGCAGTCTGCACTTTTTGATTGCTTTCTGCCTTTTAAGACAATGAATCTTGACATTTTTAAAAGAATATTCATAAATAAGAGTCAAGATGATGAATCACGGCACCACAAAGGCTGAATTTTACACTTGTAAAACACCCGTGCAATGACACCGTGGAAGGAACATTCATCCTTTCAGGAGACACACCAGCCAGCTCATCCTGAACACTTGGGTTTGCTCCTATCCGCACAGGGTTAGGATGGTCAGAAACACCCAGAAACTAGGGAGCCCCATTATTCTGTGTGACCACACCCGGGATGGTGACACAGGATGGGGGGGTCATCAGCACACCCCAGTGTCCCAGAGAGGACACACTCGAGTTTCACTAAGAAAACGGTGGGTCAGAGATGGCTGAAGGCAAAGAGACAAGTTGCAGGGAGAGAAGTTTTTCCTGTAAAACGAGGGTGGGTGTCAAAAAGCCATCCCTACATGGTTAAGGCCAGCAGTGACAAAAAGGGAACCTGCTCGCTGGCTGTCACCGATGCTGATGCTTTCTTCCTCGGGTGCTGCTGTAACCCGTGCCCGACTCTGGCACCGGGGACCCTCAGTCCCAACTTCGCCCCTCGCCCGGAGGAGGGGTGGGAACAGCTCCCAGCCTGGCTGCAGCCATCCCTCCTATGACCTAAAATCCCAGCTACTCTTCTTTTTGTGAAATAAATGCTTCTAAAAATAAGAAAAATACATTTCTATTTCAAACCACAGGAGCCAGAGTGGTTATTTCTTCACGAAATGAAGGCAGAACCAGAGGTTGTGTTCCTCCCCCGTGCAGACAGGTCTGAAGGCTGCTCAGGCTGGAGACCCCCAGCCAACACAAAGACTTTGGTCTGCGCAGGGTCAAACGGGGGTCCTGAAAATACCCGCTGTGCCCCAGAGCCTCACGGGAGCAGAGACACGCGGCTCCAGCAGGCATCGCTGTCTGGTTTGTGCAACAGGGATTTATCCCAGACTGGTTGGGAAGAAGGCCGATTGAGACGTGCCGTGTTTCCTAAGAGCTGTGCTAGGCTGGCTGTAAGCATCCCATATGATGCCCCTGGTTTCCCAGTCCTCACCAGGACCGTCATTCATCCAGCATCCATCCCCGTGTCCCAGCCATGCCCAGGACTCCACTGGGCTGTGATGCAGCAGGAAGATGGACCATAAACTCCCCAGAACAGGGACGGACCATAAAGCCCCCAGGACCAGGTCAGAGCACAAGCGAGATGCAGCAGACGGGCAGGACCAACAGGCAATAAACCAGAGTGTCATGCTCAGCACAGTCAGCAGCAGCTGGTCGAGAAACGCTACCCAGACACTGCAAACCGAGAAAATAGCCACAGCAATATGGCCTTGGGGACTCATGATTTTGGAGTAATCCAACCTCTTCCCCTTTCCATCCCTTCTCCCAGCCGTACGCAGCTCCATCAGCCAGGTACATCTCCTGGCGTTTCGGGAAGCTATTGTTTCCAGCCCGCGCCCAGCACCCCTCCCCTCCCCATCCCCAAGCAGGTACCTGGAAATGCAGATAATTACAGGAAAAGGTTTTCAAACACACACATTTCCTAACTGACACATGCTCGGCTCTTGATGCGTTCTGTGCCTGTTCTCATTAAATTTTATACACAGCAAACCTGAACAAAAAGCTTGTGCGGTGTTAGGGAACAATGATTCCTTTTTGCAAGTAAAGAGGAGATGTATGGAGAAAATCACTTGAATCTGACAGTCACTGACATCAGTTCTTAGTTCATGAAAAGTGAGTGGGACCTGATGGATCCTCTGCTTTTCATCAGAAAGCGGCTGTTTTTCTTGTCTTGGCTTAGAGTGGGAAGCGAATAATGAGCGTGTTGATGATTAAAAAAAAATCTTACCTTTTACTTTAGCCAAAATTCTTCACACTTATGACATGAATCGTTAAAAATCTGATTACATACCCCAAAGCATTTCATTAAAGAATATTTTTTCAAGCACCTTTTCTGAAAAAAGAAAAAAAGAAAAAAATCTATTCTGCGAGAGCTGCAGCCACAGCGGGGAGCACAAAAGAGGCTGATTTTGAAAAGGTGACCTCCTCCTGTGCCCCAGCGAGGAGAAGCATCCACACCTCTGCCGCACGTCACCCCGTACAGCTGGCAGCAGAGTGTGTGTCCAGAGAGCCACTCGCTTACACTTAACACCAGCTTGATGCACCGTCTTCCCTCCCGCTAACAATACATCTCCCTTGCAGGTCGCAGGACAGGGCTGCGAGGGAGGAAATTGCCTCTAACAAATCTTCTTCCTCAAAACAGAGCACCTGAAGATCATCCTTCCCAACACCGCCCGGGTGAGCTGGCTGCTGTTGGAGTCTGACACAGCAGCCGCTCGCTCACCCTCCCTGCTCCTGGGGATGCGGAGAGAATCAAAGGGGTGAAGGGAAGAGAGACCCATGGGGTGGGATAAGAACAATTTAATAACTGAACTGCAATAATACGGAAAATAGTAATTATGATAATGATAGTAATATATAGAAATATCTGAATGAGTGACACACAGTGACACTGCTCACCACCCCATGGCCAAGACTCAGCCCATTCCCAGCCAATGATCCCAGAGCAGGGAGAGTCCTGAAACCACAATCCTGGAATGGAGATAAGAGCTTGAGTGTCCGAGACCAAGAGCTGGCCGAGAGAGGGAGATGACTCTGGGAGAGGGACCACTCAGAGCACGATGACCCGTAAAGAGAATATTTCCGGCCAGAGCTTCCCCTCTCTCCTGGCCATGCCGGGCATGGGATGGAACAGACCATCGGCCAGTTTGGTCTCAATCCCAACCCAAGGTTGAATCCTGGGCTGGTCCCTGGGGCTGTGCTCCCTCCCAGCTCCTCCTGCCCCTGCAGACACGGGCACAGCAGAGAAGCTGGAAAGTCCTTGAGTGTCCTGGCAGCAGCTCTGCCCATCAGTGTGTGATCAGCTTCTCCCCAGCACAAACCCCAACAGCCTCACACCCGCTGCTGGGGAGAGAGTTCCCTCTGTCCCAGCCCAAACCAGGACAGCTGCTTGGTTCTCTAGGTGTACGAGAGGTTTTTTTTCCACTTTATTCTGCGGCACCGCTTGGAGCCCTGACAGGAGCAGGCATCCGCCGTGGTACCCGATGTCCAGCCCTCTCCGCACAGAGACAGTGGAACAGACGCAGGAACCGAATGCGTCCTAGTGATCCTTCCAGCCTTGTCCCAATTAGATAAAGGTCAGCTCTGGGGGCCAGACAGGTGGAGGTTGAATGGGAAGACAAATCAAAGCACCCTGTTTTCAGCATGCTGATTCCTCCCCATTTATTTCTGTCTGGTTTCCCTGCAATTTGCTCAGTGCACAGACAGAAAGACAGCCGCGTCAAAACGGGCTTGTTAGAACAGCACCAGGAAGG
This sequence comes from Syrrhaptes paradoxus, assembly GCA_013400615.1. Lineage (NCBI taxonomy): Eukaryota > Metazoa > Chordata > Aves > Pterocliformes > Pteroclidae > Syrrhaptes > Syrrhaptes paradoxus. Next base: position 13,017 of record VZTO01009075.1, on the reverse strand, counting down.
GCTGGTGGTGTGGGGTTGTGCTTCCTGACTTCATTCCTACAACTGGCTTTTTGCAAGGGGAGCTTCAATTTTTTTTCCTATTATAGCAACAAAATATGCACATATAATTTGGATTTGTTAAATGACATTGTAGCAAAAATAAGTTTCCCTAATGCATTCTTGGGTAGACTTGATTGGAGCCCAAGACACTATTCTGTTTTTTCCAGGTGAAAACCCACCTGAACTCCTCCTGTCCCTCTCAACCGCCTCAGCTGCCAAGAAATAATTATCCTCTGTCCCGTTACCTTGAGAGGGAACCACTCACAGCCAGCCCCACTTCATCTGCAGCGAGAGACTGGGTCCTTAATTGGTATTTTCCTTTGGTTTTACATGAGAAGCTTTTCAATAATTCTTTGAAATATTTTAGCTCAACCAGGAGAGAGAATGTATAATTTATTTTGTTACTTGATAGAATTAGTTGTTCTTAGCTTGCTGCGGCAGTATAAACTGTGAATGCAGTATTTTCTAAAGTGTCCTTTTTCCCTGAGATTAGTAAATTTAATTTGAAATTTTGTATTCACAAGTAGTGCACTGGCTGAAGGCAAGCTGTAGAACAGATGACAAAGGTTATTACATTTTTTAAATTATATTTTAAACATGTTTAATAACTGTGGAGAAAATACTTTTATGAAAATGGAAATTGGCAGATTAAAGAGTGAGTTACAAAAAGTTATTTTAAAAACACATGAAGTTACTTTTACTATCTCCCCTTAAAGGGCCAAGGTCTTGTTCTCGAGACCAAAATTCTAATCCCGACCAGGATTTCGCTGAATCCACAATTATATTCTAGAAATTGATTCCAAACGCAGATACAAAACATAGGATGGTTACTGATGGTCAATGATTTTCAGACACAGTTTTAAGACTTTTCCTTGTCACCAACATTAAGATTTAAGTTGGGTTCAGAGCGCGGGTGGTGTTTATCAGACTCATGTGCAAACCATGGGTTAAGCTTCTCAGAACTAAATCCTGCCTTGAGACAGTGATGTACCCAGGGGGCTAGAGCTAACTCCACAACGAGGATTTACAACCTGATGGTGCAACTTGCAAATAACTGGAAGCTTTCTGCGAGTGTGAATTCGAGTAGGACTGGGCTTGGGGGGGATTCTGTACATAAAACAGAGCCCACCCACCCCCCCACAGGCTTCTGCTGCTCCCAAAAAGAATAAATCCCAGTAAAAGGTCGTGTTTTCTGCTGAAGTCGGCAGGTGGAACTAAAAAACACGAAAGAACAGATCGTGCTTCAGAAGGCGACTTGCTGGTTTTCACCTTATTTTCCAAACACTTCCCTCTCACATGGGAAAGTAAACAATGCCAGGGAATAAATAAGAGAAACCCTTACCTTCCCACGCGCGGAGGTAAGCTGATAACGGCCACGGTGCCGGTGTTCAGATCACACACCCACCAGTGGACCCATCCCAGCCTGGACCCACCCACCCTGAGCCCACCCCAGACCTCCCCATCATCCCTGGTCTCAGTTAAAGGAGGAACAGGTCCATATAACTTGAATTTCAAACCTCTAACATTCTGCTGAGAAAAGCCATAAAAAGATTTATTTTTCTGTATGTTTTCAAATCTCGGGCAGATTTCAATGGTGCAATTGCACCAGGCTCATGCCAGCATTTCAGACGGTCCTGCCAAATGACCCAAATCTGTTGGCATCAGATTTGGCCAGTGTGTGCAATGCTACTTCACAATTAAATTCAAAGTGCTAAAAAGGCAGAAACACACTTAGTGCTGATCAACACCGCTTGACAGGTTAGACAGCCCTGATTACATTTGATATTCTGCGTCCGGATGAAAAAACCTGTGGCACTGGCGTATACTTCAGTTTATGATGAAATTGCTTTGGATGAGGAGCTTTATAAATGAGATCCAAAAAAAATAGTTTTCAGCAGTGAATGCGATTGAGGGAGGGGAAGGTCGTTATCAGGGTTCCCCAGTGCCCCAGGTTTGGTGCTATTCAAAGCTGCCGTTAACAGCCCAGGTGTGAGAAACCATGCAGCACCAGCGTGGACATGAACTCGGTTTGCTCTGGGGGTTACTGCTGATTAGAGAGGTGATCAAACTACAGCATCAGAAGGCTTTAAAGAGAAAATATTGGGTGCTGCAGTGTCCTTCATTCCACCTGTGACAAATACAGCAAAAGCAATGGTTGGAAACAAAAGCTAGACAAATTAAACCCTGGAACAACTAGCCGTTGTTCCCTGCCCAGCAGTGGGAGAGGATTCAGGGCTGGAAGCATCGAGTCCCCTTGGCCTCCTGAAATCAACAGGAGGTAAGAGGTGAGGAGGAGTGATGCTCATCTGGTGGCGGTACATGAGGAAGAGGCAGGGTGACGCTTAAGAATCCTGGATGTATTGGTCATCAGAGAAGGTGATTTGGTCTCTTCCAGCCTTACAGAGACTCTGACATCCAGACAATATGTGCTGGTTGCAGTCGGAGAGAAGGAGGTTCACCAGCTTGCTCGACATGCTGAGAAGTCAACCCAGAGCAGTGCGGGCTGCTGGCACCTGCAACCACCCCTCCAGGGACAAGATCTGTGTCTGGTTCCAGACTAGGAACTCGGCATCAATGTTAGAAACCAGTCCCAATTGAAAACACCCAAGTCCAGCACTGGCAGGGGGCATTGCCCTGTTAGGAACCAAGGATTCCTCTAACGTAAACCATCCTCACCCACGGCTTCATCCCCTTTGGTAAAGCATTGATTCCTTCTCCCTGGACACTGGTGGTTGTCCTCACTGAGGACCGTCACTACAATGGTCACCAGCCACTTTCACCACAGCCTTTCCCTAAAATGTGCCCATGGTTGGAAAAAAAGTACTCTTCCCCCCGCATGACTCTTAGAGCTTACAATTACTGAAAACTTGCCAATAACACAGAAAACAAAGAAAAACCCAAGACCATTGCGTGCAGGCAGCCCCAGCACAGAAGATTCCAGCCCAAGAAGGACGTGTTCTCCCAGGTCAGGAGAGCATGAAGCCACCCCCACGTGATGCTGACCTCCCACCACCGCTGATCGTTGGGTGATGTGCTCCATTCTCCAGGTCTGCAGACTATCACACGGAGTTTCCCGGCAGCACTACTTGCAGCCCGTTTTCTGTTCACGTTCCGTTAGCAGCTCAGAGCTGTGCGTGTCTGTTCTCCCCTGCCAGCAGCTGTTACTCGATTCCTGCAACGGGCTTGCTTTGTGCATTCGCCAAGGAAGGACAGACATGGAGATAGAAAAGTATTATCTTCTGCTAGAATATACTTGGACCGCCTTCAAAAGTTGAAGTAAACATAACCCCACAACCTTGGATTCAGATTATTCATCATTGATTTTTTTTTTATATGAATGTTTTTATCTGGTGTAAGCCTCCTTACACATATCTTCTTCCACAGCACCCTCAAATCCCTGTGCATCCTGAACAGAAGTCTGACTTGCTTTAATTCTTCAAAATAAAACTGAATTTAGAGATAGTCTTAAATGCTTAGCCAAGCTTACTGGAGAGGATGCCACTAAGTTTTTGTAAGACCACATGAAAGAACTGACACAGCAACGGTAAAGAAGTTTGTTAGAATGCTGAAGTGTGCCAACGGACTCGTAAGTTAAGCAGTAGGAAGATATATCCAATATTGCATGTCATCCTTAGCCTGCTGCTGATTAAGAGGGTTTTAGCCAAGTATCCAGCACTTCTCAGCACTGACAAGTTATTTCCATCAGTCCTTCTGCTTCCCTCTAGAGCCAGAAAATGCAGATATTTGACAAACATTTCCAAAACACACTAAAGTGTGAAAAATCCCGGTGCTTGAATGAACATTTGGCTGATGTTTCACCTCCACCCTTCCCCAGGCACCCTGGAGCCGGCGGGTTATCAAGGACGGTGATCGTGGGTCTGTTACACTCAGCAGGATGAACAGGTCCTCACCTCCATCCAGTGTTAACTTCATGGAGGTCAGACACACTCAAACCTCCCAACGCCCTCCTGGACACCCGGGCTGGCTACTTCTGATCACCCCCCGCCTGCCCCAGCCTCTGCTAATCAGCAGGACAGGAAGGTTGTCACAGCCCAGGCACGCTTGTTCTGTGCACTGCTCCTCAAGGGATAAATTATTGCTGAGCAAATGCTCAAGACATCCACGTTTCAGAATGGAGAATCAGACATCGCGTCTCTATTAACGGAGCAGCTTGTTCAGCAGAGCTCTTCCTACGCAGTTCCTCGCAGCAATATTTCACCAGGTATCAGCTTCTCATTTCCTCCAGAAAGCTCTCCTGGCCGGCATAATCCAGTCTCAGGAAGAATAAGAAGTGTGCAATTAAATTCTCATTCGTGGCCTTGCTCCAGCTCGTCTCTGATTTATTGCCACCCCGGAGTCCTGCACAGACCCTGCTCCCCAGACGCCCACCGTCTGTCCCTCCGGTTTGCAGGGGGGTGGCAGCTGCCCAAACCTCTCCCATTGCTCTGCCATCTGCTCCGAGAGGTTTGTCTGCAAACACGGGGACACCGCTCCATGCCTTTGTTTCAAGTTGTAGGAAAACAATCAGCTTCTTTTGAACTTGGATTTAGGTCAAGATACAAGATGAGCCGACTCTGGTGGAGGAGGAATGAAGCTGCTCTACCCCACTACAGGTTCCCCTCCATGGTCCCCTGATGCAAAGGGCCTGACCCCACCTGGGCATGTCTCTTGAGAGTGGAGACAGGATGAGACCGTGGTGCTGTGTCCCAGGATGGGATGAGCAGGAGCAGGGCTGAGCATCCTGCGGGAAGCGCAGAAATCTGGTGTTTGTTTCCTTATGCATAACCGTGCGTGGATATTACCCCTCCAGGGAGGGGCAATCCCAGCCTCGTTTGGAAGCGAAAGAGGGGTCCCGGTTTCTATGACCTATCCCAGCCACATCCTAAATAAACAAATCTCTTCAAGTTTCAGCCTAGTTTCACATGGCATAGAATATAAGACCAGGAAATAATAAATCTCAGTTTTAAACTTTCTAAACAAAGTCAAAAGACACCAACTTCAGGACCTGGATGCAGTTTCCTTCCCATCACTTCATGGCTAGAGGCTGCACCGAGATGTTTTTGTATTCACCTCTCTCTAGCACGCGCAGCAGAAGGAGCTCCACCAGCGGACACCTCCACCTACCCATCCCATCAGCTCCAGCTCAGAGAGCAAGAGGAAGTTCAACACATCCCCAGTTGGTTCAGACCCTGGCGACACACCAAAGTGGTGCAAGCTGCAATGCTGGAAGTCCAAGTCATTTCCAGCAGAATGCCATTGGCCCTTCTGCATGCAAGCACCAGGACTAAGTTCTGCCCAAACCTAAACAGCTTTGGTTTTAATAACCTGTGACCCACCCAGCCCCTCCAGCATCATATTAATAATAATAAATCAATTCTACATCTCAGACCAGCCTGGATGCATAGAAATATTTTTTTACCATCCCATTTTGCTGGCCTTCCCAATTGTTCCTGTAACACTTGGCACCAACTATGCATTGCACGTGCGAGTGCTCGGTGCATGGGGTGAGACACTGAAGGATAACACCCCGATGATTTCAGGGGGCTGGACAGCCCCATAAGCCACGAGGCTGCTGCACCAGAGCTGCTGGCTCAGCCCCAGACTTGCAGAGCTCCATCTTGGCTCTTGCAGAGAAGTCTTGAAGAGTGAGTCAGCTTTTCCTGGTAATTACTGAGAGGTTTTGTGTTCCTGTAAGCAAAGCCGATCTCTGCAGAAATACACATGCTTTAATGCTGCAATACATTTGGAAACTATTATTATTGTTCCACCAAACAATAGATCCCTTGAGAAGCAAAACAACATTTTCTATTTACACATCTGTACAAACTGCTGTTTGGAGAGGGAAAGGCTGATTTGCTCGACACACAGGAGAATTGGTTAGTGCTCTTACTAACCCTGGCCGTGCACCATTAGGGATTAATTTGTGTTACAAGGAAAAAAACTCCTGGCCCTTCATCAGAGTAAGAGCTGGAGCTGTCTTTCCTCTTGACATGAGCCTCCTCCAGCAGCCCCATCGACCCTCCCAGACCTTTGTGCTCTTGTTTGGTGTTACAGCTTCCCAGGAGAACAGAGGCTGCACTCTCCACCGAACAGAGCTGGGAAGGGATGAGCCCAACAGTGGGGGGAAGAGGGTGCGATGGAGCTGGGTGATCCCACCAGCAGGGATCCTGCTGCAAGACCCCCCGATGCCAGCCAGGGAGGAGGCTGCACGGGGCATCACTGCAAGGAGGAGGGGAACAACACTGCCACTAAAGGCCACCTGTGTCCCCAGAGGACAGGCCAGCCTTGTTGATGAGCCATTCCCCTGCCCCTGCAGACCAGGCAAGGGATGCTGCAGTCCATGGTAACCCAGTGCTCCCTGCAGCCGCCTGCTCTTCCTCCTCCACCAAGCCATACTGGGAGCACCTCCAGCTCTACCAGTACAGAGCTCCCCGGAGGCAAGCCCTGCAGAGCTCGTCTAGTGCCACACAGGTCACAGTGCAAGACCCAGCACACACCACCTCCGCACGGGACACGCAGCAGCAAGAGTGCAAGAAAAAATACAGCAGGAACCTCCCAGAATGAACGTGAAACATCTCCACAGCAGCCCAAGTGCATTTTTAAGGCTGAATGAAGAACAGCTTTAAGCTGAACCGAGGCCACGCACCTACCTGAGTTGCACATCCCCATGTGCTGCCTCCACTGATGTTCACCAGATGACTATGCAAAGCATCCCCAGGCCACCCTGCCTGCTCCTGCAGCACAAACCCCCCAGCAGCTCCTCCCCAGGCTCCTTTATAGCCTCCGAGGGAACCAGTTAATCCCCCACAGCTGGCCCAAGCCCGGCTGCTGCACAGGTGTTTCCACTCTGGAGAAGCCCCTTCTCCCACAGGAGCTCATTGCCCTCCTCGGGGACAGGGGTGTCACTGCTGCTTGCTCTGGCTGGCTCAGCCGGGGTGCCCTTCCCTGTGCCATGAGCCGTTTTCCAGTGTGTCACCCCTCGGCCACCCGCGGGCAGGGACAGTGTCCGTGTCCTCACGGCACAGGCAGGTGCTCTGTTTGGAGCTGGCGTCCTTCGCTTGGAGGGCTCGCCTCTCCCCTGCAGATGAAAAGCTGGCAGTCAGAGTGGTCCGTCTCCACGCTGCGTTTTAATTCCATTTTAATTCCGTTTTTATAGAAGCACTATTTAAACATTGAGTGGCGTTACTTATTTTGAGGTGTTAGCAAGTGGTGCTTCTGGAGTGCTTTCCTCAGCCCTTTCTCCGAAGGGGACTTGCACAAACTTCCAGGTTTCTGTGTGGCTGTGCAGCTGGAAGAGCCGGTGCCTCGTCCGAGGGGTGCTCCTCCGGCAGCCCTGAGCTGTCATTGTCATTCTCCCCCGGCTGTGCTGTTCGTGCGGGTGCAGATGTGATATAATTTCACAGAAATTCATTGGGTAACTGAGTGGTATCAGAGCACTGTAAATAAAGGTATGGATTTGACTTTCAAAACCAGTTTCAGATGCACTGTGTTCCCATATATCCTATCTCTTTTTCATATTTATGTCTTTTCTTTTGCATTTTCTCTTTGAATTATTATTGTGTCTGAGGCGTGATTTACATTCAGCACGGATCAGAACAGCAGAGTGTAACATTACGCTATACAAGGCTAATCTTTCCTTATACAAACCTAATTCCAAGGAGCAGCGTGTATTCACTGATCCAATACGATCTAGGAAGGCAGATTGTTATATTTGAACGAGTCCCAGACAGGACTTTGTTATAGCTGACAGTCCCTAAACTGCTACACGTACACTCGAAACACGTTCCTAATGATAGCGTTATGATCACAAAATGATGGTTAAAGAGTAGACGACATTCTGTTGACTGTGATTTATGTTCTCTGGAATAGGAGGACTTTAATGAGAGGAAAAGAAAAAAAAAAAGAAAGAATTTCACCTACTTATCTGTCTCCTGTGCTACCACCTGCTGAAAAAACAGATACATGAAAAGATTATCATGAAAACCACCCTCCTCTAACCAAAACACAGGTTTTTAAATATGCAAGGGAAATCCTATGGATTTAGGAATATTATGTAAATAAAGTTAAATTGGGGAAAGGCAGAAACCATACAGTGGGGTAATAGGATCATACTGAAACAAGCTTCTGAGAAGGATGCTGAGAGTAAGGATGCTGAGAGTAAGGATGCCGAGAGCAGGGATACCAAGAATAAGCCTGGGCAGCCCCACGTGAGCACCGCTCTATGGGCACTGGCTCTGGGTCACACGGGATGGCAACAGCATGTTTTGCAGCTAATCAAGAATTGGGTCTTCTTGTAGGAAATCTGGAGAACCAAAGAAAAGGGAAACTCCTGCCAGGTTTCTCACACTCAGATATTTTTTTTTTCCCCTCAGCCGTTTGGTTGGGAATGAGAAATGGAGGGAACTCATTTCCAGTAGGACCCAGTTCCCCAGCTGGGTGGGTTTATCAGCATCCCCCAGGAGGTCGGGGCTGTAGGATCAAGCTCCCGGTGTTCCTGCATCCCACCCCCTCTGGGCCACGCACAGTCCCACAGCCCCTGTGGATGGATGCAGCAGGGTGCTGCCTCTCCTCTGGGCTGGCAGCGCTGGGAAATCCCACAGGTCTCACCGGTGTCTGCCCACAGCCTGCCCCAGCGACCCACGGAAACACGGGCAGGGGACGGGTCTGGTGGGAGGGGACCTGAGGGATCACTCCACGCTGCTTGGCATCACGGTGTGGTCCAGCCACCAACATGTCTGTTAATTGTTAATTATCCTAAATTAGACAACTTGGCAACTGTCGAAACTGGAGTGTAAATTTGGGTGTATAAAACCTGAGTGATCTTGGTTGGGGTCTGGATGTTGATGCTTTGCCCTGTCTTTAAATACCCCGAAATAGAAACGGACGCTTTTCTTTCCCTAGCAGAGCTCTAAGCTGAATTGGCAAAGAAGCTGAAGGATGGATGTGTGCTTTAAAAACCAACTTTCTTTGAAATTAACTGCACGGACCAGAATATCTTTTGATGTTGCTGCCCACAGCGCATGCACCGGGGGGACGAGGAAGGGATGCCCCGGACCTTCACCCCTAACCCTGCGAGCTTTGTGCTGTCGAAATCTCACCCAGGATCTGGCATCGATACGACTTTCCCATCAGCCATTCTGAAATTGCAGTGTCGGGGTGACAAAGCAGTGACAATCTCCGAGTCGGGCCGCGGCTAGCCTGCCCTCCAGCATTAAAATTGATGGAATGGAAGTCAATTTTTCCGCTTCCAAAGAGCCTGTGGTAGGGGAGAAACCTCTCCACTCTACTTGACTCTTATCTCCTTTTCCACTCCCGGCATGGCTGGAGGATTTAACACGTTTCTCGCTATCGCCGGGTGCTTGGCAGGGAAGCGGCGGGTGCCGCGGTGCAGGAATGTGTGCGGCACAGCACGTGCCATCCCACGGCTGGGAGCATCCTCCAGCCCCAGGACCCTGTGCTGCTCCGCCAACGTCGCTGCCCTCTCCGTGATGAGGAAAGGAGGCAGATACTTGCTAATCCTGGCTGCACCTCCCTACATGTCTCCCATGTCTCTGCACGGCAGGTTTGGGGGGGTGACGTTACCCGTCGGCATTGGAGAGGCAGCAGCAGCCCCTGGGGAGGTTGGGGCAGTGCTGCACAGACATCTGGCAAGATGCAAAATCCCTCTGGCTCAAGGGATTAATAGTGTAAAAAGGAACACTCACCAAAACTTGAAGAATAACAAAGCAATGCAACTTTTTTTTTTTTTTTCAGGGATGTATCCGAGAGCACTGCGCAGGACAGTTGCATGTTTCCCGTTGTGGGGCACTGGCAAACTGCGGCAGAAAGGAGCCCAGACAGCCCAGACCCCAGATTGTGCCTTTGCCACAGCACCGTGTGCTGCTGGGAACCGGGGTAAAATACTTTCCTTTCATTCTTGCACAAACACTGCATGATAATATCGATACTTGCTTCTCCTTTCTTCCATGGAAAGTGGTGTGCTCACAAGGAAAACGAGGCTTGGGGATGACCCCGCAGAGACTCTGGGCATCTCTTCCCAGGTGGACCTGGATGGCTTGTGATAGGTTTTTTTAAAACAATTACGGCTGGCTGGGAAAATATCACAAAAAGGGGAAGGAAGAACTTAATGCCTGAAGGCACTTTCAGCAATGTGTAAAATAAAACCCATAAATTTTAAAGCATGAGGAAGAAAACAAAAACTCGGTTACACACAGGGGCAGGGCACAGGTTTGGCAGTGATCTTCTGTAGCCTGGTCCTCAAGGAACCTGCTGTTATTGCTAACTCAACTATTTAAAAATCCATAGTGCTTCTGCAAGTAAAATGGAAAACAAGGTGACCTTAAAACCCTTTAAAATATGATAAAAGTATGAAAAAAGCGTGGCTGGTGATTGTGCACCCACCTCGTGCCTTTGTGTGTTGCCCACNTGCCCAGGAATCTGCTCATTGGAGAGCGTTGTGTGTGTGTTGCTATAAAAGCACCAACAATGGGATGCTCTGATGGCGCAGCATCAGCCCACAATAGCCACGCACGTTGGCTTTGTGTTAGAACCCGGGGGACGGCGCCTCCATTGTCTCTTTTCCCTTTGTTCCAGGAGCCGTCCCTTTGTTTTTGTTCCATTCCCAGGCTTTTGCTCGTTTTGGTTAATGATATCATGCGACGATGCTGTAAAGCTGGAAACGTTTTAGCACCAACCAATCATTTTCCAAGGGCTCACTTTTACCAAAAATTAGCTCATGAGATGTGCGGGACAGCCCAGTAAATGCCTGTTTGAAAGCAGAAGAAAGGAGCTCTGCCAAAGTTATTTATATTTATTTCCACATGTGCAGCCTTGAAGGGGTAGCTCCCCCAGTGAGCAGTTCGCAAACCAAGTGTGGCGGGTTGGCCCTCGTCTGGGGGCCAAACCACACATACCCGCTCACACAGTCCCTGCCCCCACCCAATGTAGGGGAGAGAATTAAAGAGGTAAGTGACAAAGAGGAGTTAAGGGCAAAAATCCCGACAGCTTCCCTGGAACAGGAACAGGAGTCGTGATGGGCAACACTGACCACAGGCTGCCTCGGCAGGGATGCCTTTGAAGGGTATGGCCGAGATGTGATGACGCTCAGAAGCAACGTTTGTGTTCCATGGGTAGCTTTAATTCAGGTGTATTTTCTAGATTTCTGTTGCTGCTGTTAGTTTTCAAATGAACATTTATAAATAAGCAGCAAAAACCTAAAATGTTTTCCACTGCGGGGTTACTGGGGGTTTTATTGAAGACATTTTTTGCTTGTGCAGTTAATGAAATTTTGCGGCAAATTGATACATTTTAGCAAAACCAAATACTTCAGATAATACATTTTTGTTCATGTCAAAAGCCCTTTGTTCATTGAAAAAGCACTTAATGGAAATATTTTAATCAGGGCTTTAAAATATCAGATGTCTTCAATGAAAGGTCAGGCCTCCAGAGCAGAACAGGGAGCAGATAGCTCGGGAGGGTTAATTAGCAACGAAAGACTAAACAAAAGCTGGGAGCTAGAAAGAGAGTCTCCAAAGGAGGAAAAGCACTTAAGATACATTAACGGCTTTTGAAAAACAGGATGGGCTTTTTCCATAATAAAATCCCTGATGCACCCAGATGAAGTTCCAGCTCATGCTACACTTGGTGTTATTTAATGTCCCTACGGGTTTGTGCTTATTAGCCTACTGATTTTAGTATGTTTATTCACAGGCTCCTTGGAGAACCATCTGAGCTGTCCCAGGATGGCTCGGAAAGGTGCCTCCCCCCATCCCGTCCCGTTAGGCGATGGGAAGTGATGGCAGGTGGTGGGAAGAAATGCTGGGTAGTGGGATGTGGTGCTGGGCAGTGGGAAGCAATTCCAGGCAGTGGGATGTGGTGCCAGGCGGTGGGATGTGATGCTGGGCAGTGCTGTGGCAGTGGGGTGAGCAGCATCTCACAGCCACGGGACAGGCGCTGCCCCGCTGTGGAGCATCACTGCAGCCACACTGGGTCTGCAGCTGGGAAAGGACGAGCTGGGAAGGGATGATCTGGGAAAGGATGAGCTGGGAAAGGATGAGCTGGGAAAGGGGTGAGCTGGGAAGGGATGAGCTGGGAAAGGGGTGAGCTGGGAAGGGATGAGCTGGGAAGGGGTGAGCTAGGAAGGGATGAGCTGGGAAGGGATGCCACCGCCCACTGATGTGTGGCTGGTACCTCTAACTCAGACCTCACCAGCCCCTGCCAAAAATATTCTTGTAGAGGTCTTGTAGGGAAATAAAGATGAGAATTTCTTCAGATCCCCACCCTCTGTAGGAGTCAGTAGGTCACAAGAGTGCTGAATCTATTAACTATTTCATCTGTGATTTTTTTCAAAGCCCCTGAGTGTGTGTGAAGGACACACTTCCCCGCTGGTGTCTGTAGAATGGGCGCAGAAGCCGGCAGCAGCATGTGGGCAGAGCACACGGGAACTGGGGTGTAATATCAGACTTTAGAGTAGGAACAAACCTGCCACAGATATGTCTGACATTCCTGATCCTTTCAGACTGTACATCCAATTAACCTTTGTTTACGGAGGAGCGATGACACCCTAATTGGATTGGCCGCTCTGGCCCTGGCGCCGGCGGCTGGAGTTCAGACAGTGGAGAGTGAGGCTCTATTAATACATCGTTAAGCACTTCAGATGGATTCCAGCGGTGTATGTCTGAGCAAGGAGATAATTCGGCATTTGTTAGTTACTGACAGAATACAGAATTGGAATTTATGGTGCAAGTCTGAATGTCAAAAACCCTAATGTGCCGGCGATTGAGTTACAGGATCGCTCTGCAGCCGGCGTGCCAGCGGCTCCTCTGGCAGGAGGAACGGTGGATGCCAACAACGACGCTCCTCTGCTCGGGAGTCAGGGTGTTGTGACGCAGCTACACCATGGACACAAATCTGGATACAGCCGGCACAGCAATGTGATGCATTTGTGACGACTGTGACGAGCATTTTGTCCGCACCAGC